>CM076580.1:1601090288-1601343968 GCA_034641835.2 Pinus albicaulis
TTCCCTTGGCCAGTGTGCTGCTGTACTACTGAGCTACATGCCCCATCATTGTGGGCATCATTAATGGTTCGACCTAGATGTACGAATTGCTATCTCCAACAAAGAAAACACCTAATTTTGAAGTAAAGCATAAAAAATGAACGAAAGATAATGTATAATGAACAAAGTTTTTATACCAACATTCTACCATATTACAAAGTTGTCATGTTTGAATTCTAAGTCATTTATAAATATTTTAATCATTGCTTTACATTTAATTGAGTATAATTGCAACCCAATTCGTTTCATATTTAATCATCCCTGAATTAGGTGTGCTCATGCTCCTAAGTCATGACTTTTGGACCTGTGTGTGGAAGTGCTCATTGCTCTGTTTCCAAAGGTTTTGAAAGTGGTCATTTCAAAAGTCATCCCCGTTTCCAAATGTTGTCCTTACCCTGTTTCAGGCAACTAAGACTTCAAAATATTGTGCTTTTTGGTTGAATCGAAAATTTTATTTGCATATTAAAGACTGGGAATCCAAAAGGAAAAAGTGATTCCATTTAAAGATACGTGCAATCTAAATTATCCAAATTATTTTTATTACACTCCATCCATCTATTTCGTTGCAGCATTCCTAGTCCTTTAGTATTGAATTATAACTCTATAAAATCAAGATGGCCATCCATATTCAAAGGCTTCTGCTTTTCTTTGCGTTATCTTCTAATAAGGATTTTTATTTCCAAGTAATTCAACTACCAAAGGTAGTACATGCGAGTAGAGAAGTAATTCAACTACCAGCTATTCTCCTACATAGTACATGCTTTGATATATTATATCAAAAGTCTTACCAATACAATAACATTGATTGTTGTATGTGGACATTTTTGTTCAGGATGGTCCATTACATAATCAAGATGAGGAGCTGGATCATGCAATTGCACTTTCTCTTTCTGAAGAACTAACCAAGCCAGATGGTATATGATGGCAATTTCATTTTTTTATAGTTACTTTTAGTTTAATTATATCATTTAGCTCAATGCTTTTCATATATTCAACTAAAATTTTGTTGCTTAACAAGACTTTGTCATATCCATGTTTTAGTGAAATTGTTTATGGTTTGATACTCTCATACAACCTTTATCAAGTTACATGCACCCTCATTAGAAAAAACAAGAGAATTTTTCTTGCCATGACTATCTTTCTTTGTCATTGTTGACTTAAGAAAGTCTTTTAGCTAAGAAACTAGTTTCAAGGTTATGGCATAACTTGTCATATAAATTGAACATAAGTTATATCCAAAATGTTAACTTGTAAACTACTTAGCTGGTTTTAGGCTTTCCATTTAAAATCTACTTCAGTTTGAACTTTGAATGAGTTGTTCCATAGACTTGAATATTAAGAGATTTTTGTGTAAGGATTAAAAATTAGCTCGTAAGGCCTCTCAGTTATTCATTTATTTTATCTGAATATAACATTTACTATTTTTTCACAGTGAAAAAGTTCGTAACTATTCATATTAATGATCAGCTACCTGTTACATATGACTGTAGTATAAAAAACTACTGTTCTGTCCGAACATATACAAAATCAAAATCAGTCAGTTTTCAAAAAAGACTGTAGACAATCACCATCGCAGAAAACATGACATATACAGTGTAAGACATAAAAAGTCCCCTAGTAAGTTCGGTGCATAACTTACTACATCCTACAGACCCAAAATAAATATGAAGTATTATACATGCCGAATAAATAAAAAGGGGGAGGTAGTACAAAATCTCCCTGCAAGCAGCTGTAAAACTAGACATCAATATCAGGAGGAACCTCCTCGATAAAAGGCCGATGATAATATCTATAGATCTGTCCCTCTGTGTGCTCTGTGATATGCCAGGTACCCCAGGTCAGCTCCGAAGCTTCTTTGGACAGTTGATCGGCCACTTTGTTCCGAGACCTGTAAATATGAGTCACAGTGATGGAGTCAAAGAGTGTTCTGAGATGGTGAACCTCATGCAGCAGTGCAGACAGTGTGTGCGAGTGGCATTGAGATATGTTGTTGAACCAATTTGTCACAAGTTGTGAATCGCCAAATATCTGGATGGAGTCACAGAAAATGTCTCGCGCAAAGGTGAGAAGAAGTCTAAGGCTCTGCAATTCGGCGTAGTTGTTGGTACCCGGTCCAAGCCCCATTCTGATGTTGTAGAAATGCTGTTTACTCAAATAAAGTATGGCTCCCCCCCCACACCCATGGACGTTGGACGCTCCATCAAAGTAAGCCCATGCCCGGCTGTAATCGATAGTTTCAGGGATCTCATGTGAAGGCTTGCATCTGCAACAGTCCTCAGGAGTAAGCTGATATGTGGCGAGAGAGGCAGCGGATATCCTATGACAGTCAATAGGTATATCATTGAAAATCTGATTGTTACGACCTATCCATAATTCCCAAGTAATAATAAGGGGGAGGTTGCGTAATTTTGTATTGTGAGCAGAGTGCTGCCACCAATGAGACCAGGCTTCTGATAAAGAGTCACCCTGCCAATATAATCTGCATCCCATTTCAGTAGTGATCCTGGACCAAATGTTTTGGATGATGCGGCATTGCAAGAATAAATGGTGGGCATCCTCCCTATCATTTAGGCAGTAACAGCACCTGGAGGCCCCGTGGAAGGCTCTTCTGTGGAGGAAATCAGTAGTAGGAATGCAATCTTTGAGCAAGCACCAGAACAGGAGCCTGTGTTTATGCGGGGCTTTCAGCTTCCAAATGTTTGTCCACCACCAGTCCTTTATGGGGGGTTCCCTGTGCTTAATTGGTTAAAGGTAGCCAAGCTTTGGAGTATAATGCCCATCCTTTGAAACAACCCAGATCAAGTTGTCTGGTTGGTCAGTGATGCGGATGTTTGATGCTTTAAGAGCCCAGATAAATTGACCCCAGATGCGTGTGCCCTCCTGGGGGATCCCCAAGTCTCCCGCCTGTAGCCAGGCTTGTTGTCGCCAAGAGGTATGTGCCCAGTCAGCAATCTGTGCCAGGAAGATGACATTTCTGTGAGCAAGGTGCTGAATAATAAACTCCGGAAGTTTGTGAAAAACCCCACTCCCTGACCAAGAGTCAGTACCTATACGCACTTGAGTTCCCGAACCAATCTGCCACGAAATACCACTCTGGAGAATGAGGGCCGCCCTTGCGATAGCCTTCCATATGATCGATGCCCCCGAATTTAGAGTGATGCTGCCTCGAATCCAATCCAGAGGACTTTGGGGCGAGATATATTTGGCGACCATGACCTCCTTCCAAAGACTCTGACCTGTAATAATGTGCCAACCCATCTTAGCTGCAAGGGCGCGTGAGAATAGGTGGAGATCCTTTAACCCCCAGCCACCCCATTGTTTGGGCAAGTTGATGCGGTCCCATGCAATCCATGCAAATGTGGAAGTCTTGCCTTGGTTACGCCAAAGAAAATGCCTGCAAATTTTTTTTATCCGATTGGTGATGCCAATCGGAATCCAGGCCAGGGTCATCCAATAGACCGGGATGGCTTCCAGAACAGACTTGATGAGTGTAAGTCTACCAGCCCTAGAAAGCCATCGGTTATACCAGACGTTGATTCTGCGCTCAATTTTAACTAAGATCCAGTTCCAATCCTGAATGTGATAATCATTTGGTTTGATGATGTACCCCAAATACTTGAGGCCGCTGTTGATGTCAATACAGACAAAATCGAAAATATTTCGAGAGATGTCTTGTTCCTGTCGCGAGCACCCAGTCATGATGATAGATGATTTAGTACTATTCGGTGCCATACCGGTAGCCCTGCAAAACCATTTTAGGAGTAGATCAAAATGAACAGAATCTTGCCTAGTGCCATTTAGGAAAATAAGAACATCTTCAACAAATAAGAGGTGAGTGAGGTATAAATTGTCCACAATCCGGATCCCTTGAAGTAATCCTCTATCTTTAGCATTGTTGATAAGGACGGATAGACCCTCCATGACAAGGACAAAAAGTAGAGGTGAAAGGGGACAGCCCTGGCGAAGTCCCCTGCCCGCATGGAAGAAATTAGTAGCAGTACCATTGATCAATATGCTGAAGGTAGCGTGACAAACACAACCCATGATCCAGTTGATTAAAGTATGAGGAAAACCAGCATGGATCAGCATGAGGTGTAGGTAACTCCAGTCAACTTGATCGAAAGCCTTGGTAAGATCAATCTTGCGGATGGTCGATTTCAGCCGGAGAGTTTTAATTGAGTGTAGTGCCTCCTGTGCAGTGCCAATAGCCTCATGAATTTGCCTGTGATTCAGGAAAGCGAATTGTTCCTTTTCAATATGCTCTGACAGAAAAGGTTTGATGCGGTTAGCAATAATTTTGGAAGTGATCTTGTATATACAATTGCACAGCGAAATGGGCCTGAAGTCATTAAAACTGTTAGGTTTTTCTGACTTGGGAATAAGAGCAATAAAAGTAGAGTTAAATCCATCATAGATCCTGCCCTGCAACCTGCTGTCTTCTATTACTGCCAGGAGGTCTGCAGATATGAGATCGAAGAAATGGATGAAAAACTCAACGGGCCAACCATCAGGACCCGGGCTCTTGTCTCGCTTAAACCATTTCAAAACACCTTCCAGTTCACCCATGGTGACCGGGGAATTGAGATCTTCCTGCTGCTCCGGGTCCACCATAAGTTTAAAATTTTGAGTAATGCGCAGGATATCAGGTAGATTTATATTTTGTGGGGCCCTATACAGATTAGAGAAATGTCTGGTACCCAACTCTGATAACCGAAATGGCATTGGCTGCCTTGCGGCCATTTGCATGCTGCTGGAAGTATTTTGTGTTCTCGTCTCCAGCCTGAATCCAAATAGCCCGACTTTTAAGCCTCCAATCTTCCTCAATCTGTTTCAGCAGTTTGGCTTTTTCAGCTTCGAGTGAGAAAAGATGTGCTCTGGTCTCCTCGTTACGATAACCCAACAGTTCCTCATTGTTTAGTAAGCTAATTTTTTCCTCAATACTGTGTAGGGCCTCTCTTTCCAGTTTCCTTTTGTTCCGGACCCAAAGAGTGGTGAGGTTCTTAATGTGCTTAAGGTTTCCATTGAATGCCCTGCCAGGGTCAATATTCATCGAAGGTCTGAAGTGCACCCAGGATTGCTTGACCATCTAGTTATAGTCCGGATCTCTCAACCATCTGGAATTGAACTTGAAAGGGGGCCGTGCTCTATCAGAACCACAAGCAAACTCCAGGAAAATGGGCGAGTGATCGGATCTTCCTCCAAATCCAACCCATTGCCGAGCACGAGACAGAACCGGGAGGAGCTCCTGTTTAATAAGAAATCTATCAAGACACCGGGCCAGAGCAGCATTACCAGTCCTTCTATTCTGCCAGGTAGGTACCAACTTGGTAGTCTGAATGTCAATCATGTGAGAGGTACCGAGCTCAGAGTTGAAAAACTCTGCCAAAGGGTCCGGGGTGGCCTGGGGGCCCCAAGATTCAGCTATACCCAATGAAAAATTAAGGTCACCACCTAATATGAGGTGAGGGGCAGACAAAAGAGTGCAGGACAAAAGGGAGCGCCAGAAATGTTCTCTGTCGGAACAAGGTCCATAGACATTCACCAAGGTAAACTCCATCTCAGAAGTTCCAAACAGTACATTCATTGCCAGAACACCCGACTGGCCCCAACAGTTAGTCATCCGGGTAGTTTTGTTGTTAATGCCTAGGGCACAACCTCCTGATCTACCGCGGGCATCAAGAGTTATGAAAGACCAATCCGGGAGAAAGGAGGATAAGATAGCCGACACCTCAACCCCTACCCCAAGCGTTTCTTGCAGGAAGAGTATGTCAAAAGGTTTGTGAGTGAGCAGATCTCTAAGGGCCAATCTCTTATTGGGGTTGGCCAGTCCCCTGCAGTTGTATGAAAGACAGATCATAATGTAACGGTCGGCAAGGGTCGTCGTGCTCTAAGGACCCGCATTAGTGAAGATTGTGTGCCAGCTTCCACCTCGAAGTTTGCTCTTTTGATGGCCTTCGCTAGGGCAGATGGTCTGCCACGAGATTTAGTGGGTATGAATGCCGGATCCGGCCCAATACCGAATACCTCACCAGATTGAGGGTTAGTAGAGGATCTTAGGAAGTAATTGTGCTTCGAAGAGTGAGTCTCCGAAGAGGAAATTGAATGGCCCGGGGAGGGTTCAGCAGAAACATGATGGATAATAGGTGAGAAAGAAGGAGAGGCCGAAGCAATTGTGCAGCATACCGTGGGGAGATTTAATGGTTTATGGGGCACACCAGATACTAAACTAGATGAGGAAAAAGCAGATGACAGATTAACAATATCATTGACCGAAACAGTTAAAGGCAATGAAGGGAGAGACGATATATCTGCAAAAACAGAGGAAAAAGGGCCAGAAAAAGAAATACCCGGGATGGAAAATTCCTGCTGTGGAGGCACCGATGAGGTCTGTGGCCGAGATCTAGGCTGCGTGGAGGTCCAGGTGGGCAAAGACGCTGTCCTCGAGCCGCCATCATCAGAGGTCTCAGGTACCTTTGTCTGCAAACCCTCACTGTCCGGCAATATACAGGGGTTCTCCACGGTTTGTGTACCTTTGGTGCAGGATTTCTTAGCAATCGACCGGCCGGCCCCCTTTCTCGGACAGTCTTTAAATAGGTGGCCGACTTCGTGACATTTTCTGCAGCGGAAGGGCACGCCTTCATAGTCCAGTGGTTGCTTCCACTGCATCCCATCAAACCTCATGATAAAATTCTCGTATAGGCCTTCCCGAGTGTCGAGAAAAATCAAGATCCGAGCCACTGCTCTGCTACCTGTGGACAGATAAGATCGATCATGGTCTAAGTAGCGTCCGAAATGGCCACCAATATTTCGAAGTGCAGTGTCATTCCAGAAATGTAGGGGCAAACCGGGTAGCCTCATCCAAATGGGGCCAGCCCCAGCATTTTCTTTTTTAGGATCAAATAAGGGCACCCATCTCTTGAGATGGACGGGGTGTAATTCCAGGTGCAAGAACTGCTTGAGGACCCAATCTGTGTGTTCAGGTCACGCGAAAGTAAGGGAGAACCAGCCCTTGGTCATGGCCCCAACCACCGGGAGGCAATCAAGGGTTTCACCCCATATTTCACTTGTCCATTTCTGGAGTCTAGCTGAGGAGTATTTTCTGCCGCGGATCTTCCCAACCAGTGTCTTTGCTGCAACTGTACTCCAATCCTCCATGCCACTCTCGCTCCCGAAGTTGGAGAGGTAGTTTAACTTGTTCCTCGTGACCTTGTGCGGCTTATTGACCCGACAAACCCCCAATGTCGGCTCGGCTGTGTCTTCAGATGCAGGTAGGTTGCAGTCCTGTTCACGGGTGTTTAGGTCCTCTGGTAAAATGTTGAAAGCCCCCGAGGCCGCCAAAGGTGCAGAGGGCTCCTCACAGACTTATGCCGCAATAGCAATTCCAGAAGGGTCAAGTGTGTTAAACCCTCGAGATGGAGGGCCGTCATTAAGCTGATGCGCCAAGTAGCAAGAAGTGTCCTCCTTCTCAAGAAGAGCCGCCTCCGAGAAAAGTGCTGAACTTTCGAAATCGACCCTAACCGGATTGTTCAGTTCAGCCTGCGGAAACGTCCAAAGCCCGATGTCCTCATTCGAGGGCGAGCCAAATGTTAACTCCGTGAGGTCCCCCAAAGGCGAGATGCAACCTGCCACGGTGGAAGCGGGCTGAGCAGGCATATCCACCCCGGATAATGGGTCCAAATCCGACATGGTGTCCACCTCAGCTTCGGATTCCAAACCCCAAATGTCGACCCCCTCCAGAGGGTCCTCCGTGTAGTCGACCTCATCTTCGTAGGTACCCATATCATGAGCTGCCCTTCTATACCCTCTAGAATACTGATGGATAAGACAGATGCCCACAGATAACAACAAGGGTGCATAAATAATTACCGATTGACTGACAGACCTGACCTTGAAGCCAGAGGTCAGTGCTGTTGCCAATAATGTTGGCCCGGAGCTGGGTCCAGAAGTAACCCACCAAGAAGGGCTGTAGCATACGACCCCACCAAATAGGGGTGCCAGACCAAAACAGACCCACCAAATAGTTGCCGCCGGTTCAGCGACCAAGGAAAGGCGAAATCCCAGACCGCCTCGACTTCAAACCCCGAGCAATAAACTAAGTGGAAGCCCACCAAGGGTTGTATTACCCACCAGAATGGACCGAAGGGGCCCAGGAAACCCAGAAAGATCAAGTAAAACAATCAGGGTTTAAACTGAAGTAGAATAATTACCCGGTGAGAATCGAAACCTGCGGAGAATCAGAGTTCCTTCATCGCCAAGCACAGTTGCTCTTTCATGGTGCACGGGAGGCATAACCGATAGTCTCAGATGCTCAGGTGAAGCTAGGGTTTGGTCGCCACCATGTTCGCCCGTGGAGCTCCTCCACCTTTCTTCATACAAGTGTTCTCATATAACATTTACTATTAAATTAGAACCACTCGGAAAAAATACGTCATAGATCAAGATCATACTTTGTAGAGTGTCGTAGAATAAAAATAGGAGCAAGGACACTGAATTCTTTCAGTTTTCCTGGTTCTTATTCCTTTTGTGTATCTTTGCACCTTTAAGGGCAATTGCTAGTTTAAAGTCTAATTCTTTAAAGGGTGCTAGATCAATGGAAGAGCACTTGCTTTACAAGCAGGAGGTTGGTGGTTCGATTCCATCGTGCCCTGATATTCATATATAGGGAATGACGAAGATCAGTTTTTGGTGACGGATGCTCTTTTGACTATCACCAATGAGCTTATGGTGACATTTTTTGACTCTCACCAAAATATGAAATGGTGACAGTCAACGAACGCCACCATATATACGCATCAATAGTGACGACCATTAAAGGTCCGTCACCATAAATCGTTGTTGTTGATATGAAATGGTGAGGGTCACTGTTTTTCATTATAGTCATTATTCGTGACATATCTTGATGTCACCAATGAGTTTATGGTGACGGTCAATGAACGTCACCATATATATGCACCAATAGTGACAGCCATGAAAGGCCCATCACAAAAAATCGTTGCTGTTCATATGAAATAGTGACGGTCACTATCCGTCATTATAATCAATATTCGTGATGGACCTTGAATGTCACCACAACACATACTTTCAGCGACGCCACCTTTGGTGACGTTCAGTTTTTTGGTGACAGAGGCTATTGTTTTTCACCATTGCTCATATGAAATGGTGACGATCACTATCCGTCACTATAAATCATTATTGGTGACGGACCTTGAATGTCACCACAACACCTATACTTTCGGCGACACCACCTTTGGTGACGTTCAATTTTTTGGTGACGGAAGTTATTGTCTGTCACCATTGCTCATATGAAATGGTGACGGTCACTATCCGTCACTATAAATCATTATTGGTGACGGACCTTGAATGTCACCACAACACCTATAATTTCGGTGATGCCACCTTTGGTGACGTTCAATTTTTGGTGACGAAGGCTCTTTTGACCCTCACCAATGAGCTTATGGTGACCATTTTCGCCCCTCACCAATGTGCTTTTTTCTTGTAGTGCGGGTCATTCCTATATGGTTTCAGACGGCTTCCATTAACGTACCCAGGCGAGTAGTCTCCACGCAGTGTATCCAACCTTACCGCAACACCATTTGTAATCTCCTTTACTATATAAGGACTGAACTAATTTTTGCGGAACTTCCCTGGGTGGCGCGCAAACTGAATATCATAGAGAAAAACCAATTCTTCCTCCTTAAACACCTTCTGTCGGATGTGCCGATCATGCCAAGATTTTTCTTGAGCCTTCTGAACCTGCTGGTTAAATTTAGCAATGAATTGATCCTCTTCCAAGGCAACCAACTGCACCAAGCGTTCCTCCATGACTCTCAGGTTCCACCATGTTTGTAAAAGCTACAATACATAGGTTGGGGACAATATATTCCATGGGCATGATGGCCTCCTTCCCATAGGCCATCCTAAAAGGATTTTTCCTAGTCAGTTTCTTGCATGTGGTCCTATAGGCCCAGAGCACGAAGGAGATACACACGTCCCAATCACTTCGATCGACATTATAGACCTTAGTTAGCACATGTTCCAAAATTTTGTTGAAAGCCTCTACTGCCCCATTAGCCTGCAGGTGATATGGGGTACTCTTCACATGATGGATCTGAAATTCTTCAGTCAAAGCTTCAATGGTTTCATTAACAAAATGTGTACCTCTATCGCTCATCAAGATCTTTGGGCATCCAAACCTGGTCAGAATATGCTCAATGATGAAGTGCGTAGTGATATTTGCAGTACAATCCTTCATATCCTTCACTTTCACCCATCTGGTTACATAATTAGTGGCAATAATGATGTAATGTGCACCAGTATTCTTCCTTGGGGGATTGATGGGTCCGACAAAGTCTATGGCCCATTTGTCAAATGCCTCCAAAGCCATATGTGGTTGTAGGGGCATCTTGTCTCTGCGCGAAGTTTTCCCTGTCCGTTGGCATGCATCACAAGCTTGACAATATGCATGTGCATCGCTATGCAATGTGGGCTACCACAACCCAACCCTTAACACCTTCTGCACAGTTTCTTTTCCTGCATAGTGGCCTCTTGCCACCCCTCCATGGGCTTCTGCCAAGATAGCTTGTCTTTCATGTTCTAATACATACCTCTGCAATACCTCATCTTCTCCCAACTTGTATAATTGACCAGCAATTATCATGAAATCAGTTGTGCGAGCTACCAAATCCTTTTTCTGTTGCACTGAATAGTCTGTAGGTGCCATCCCCGTGGTCAAGAAATGAATAATGTCTGCAAAGTGCTCTTCAAACACCTTGATAGAAAAAATATGTGCATCGGGTATTCCAGACTAGTTGGATCTTCCCCACTCTCAAATCGAGACAAGTGATCAAGTTTGACATTTAGTCTCCCAAGCTTCACAATAATTTCAAAATCATACTCCTGGAATAGCATAACCATCTACAAGTCTTCCCCCCCAACACAGGCTTATTGACCAGGTATTTTAAAGCTGGGTGATCCGATTAGGGGAATTTTTAGGTCTAAAATGGGCTTCCTAAGGAAAATGTACAATCAAAATTCACTTTATAAGAACCAATCACATTTTAGGGGATGACATCATCCCTAATGGTTGAGGTGGAATTGCTTGAGTTAAAGGTACTTACTTGTCACATTCTCAATGGTGGATAAAAACTCATGGTTAACCATGGTAGTGCTCTAAGTACTTTTAAAGTCAAAGTAAAGTACACATAATAAATGTCATTTCAAACTTTTTGAATATAATAATATTATTGTCATTTCATATTTCTTGAAAGAAACAATGCATATCCCTATACATTTATTATATTATATTTTATACATTTATTATATTATATTATTTTATTTTATTTTTATATAGTATATTAATTATATGTTATTATACAATTTAAATAATATAAATTTTAATTAATAGCATATAATATTATTAAGAATTTATAAATTTATATTTATATTTTATTTAAAGTTATTTAAGTACAAAGGACAAAAGCATTAGTTGTTCAATGATAATGATTTTTTCTTGAGAAACTCATTCTTATTTATAGTCACATCAATACATTTTTTTTATTAATTTTATTTTGGTACAACTTTTGAATTGAATTTAACTATGGTTACATGGATTTTGGTGCAAAAAGTGAATTGCAAATTTATAAATATTATTTTATTGGTTTAGCTATTATTTTATTATTTCCTTAGGACACCCATTTTAGACCTCAAAAATCCCCTAATCAGTGAACATGTTGAAGTGTCCTCCCAATAGATAGTGCCTGTATTTCTGCAGGGCATACAACATGGCCAATCCTACTCGTTTAGTAGTAGAATAGTTGTGCTCTGTGCTAGAGAGTTTCCTGCTAGAAAACACAACCAGATGATCAATGTATCCTTCTCCTGGCTGCGCTAAGCCGATTGCCAAGGCTATCCCTGATGCATCCACATGCATATGAAAGACCTTCGCCCAATCTGGAAATATGGGAATAGGGATAGTGACCATCTTTTCCTTTAGTAGCTCAAAACTCTTCTAACACTCCTCATCCCATAAAAAGGACACATCCTTCTTTAACAGCTTCTGCATTGGTGCGGTGATCAAGGCGTATCCTTGAATAAACTTCCTATAGTAGCTTGTGTGCCCTAAGATGGAGTGCAACTGTTTCTCAGTGTTGGGGTCTGATAAATTGATGATAATTGCAATATTGGCCGGGTCAACCATCAATCCTTATTGACATACAACGTGCCCCAAAAAAATCCAAAATGGTACGCAAAATATGCATTTCTTGAGGTTTAGCGAGATCTGGTGTTTTTTGCAGGTATCCTGTTGGAAATGTTGTCATTGATGGCAAAAGAGATGACAAAGGAGGAAAACCTGAAAACATCATTCAAGGAGCAGAGGAAAAAAAAAATGAGTAAGGAGCAACATCAAGGAGCACAGACCTACTTAGAAAGCTGCACAGACCTACACATAGACCTGCTTGAATCTGCAGAGAGCTGCATAGGGGAAGAAGGCCATCAGATTGAAGATATGGCTAGCCAATGGTTGTAATTCAATCCATTGTGTAAATAAGAAATGTTTCTGCATATTTGTGCCTTTTGGATTTAATTTATGTGTGAATGTATATCTGCTCTGCTTGAATTAGTTTGTGTGAATATGTGCATGCCTGCTTGAATTAGTTTGCGTGAATATGTGCATGCGTCCTGGTGGATAATAATCAGAACCACGACTGAAAGGTGGAGGAACATGAGTGCAACAGAATAGGGCGTTGATGAACAGAACCTTGGAAGCATAAAGTAATGGAGTTGTGCGTTATACATATGATAGGACCATGTTGAAATCTCAGGGAACTAGGGCCACTTATAAAGAAGCAGAACACACAAAAGTGCGGAACAAGGCGAGGACAGAACCTGGAGTAGGGAACCATGACCGAAGGAACAATAACGATGGTTTAGAGCTGAAAGGTGGGTTTCATCGCACCACCTATCATCGGCAAGTGGTATTTGAAGAGTTTCAAGCGATTCCATGAAAAGCTCGACGCATGTCCTCGACCGACATTGCAAAACCGCCATCCACTGCGCGCCATCACGCGTTAACTATCGACTAAAGACTTGGTGCGATATTGATACATACCGTTGATCTGGAGGCTCAATATCTAACGGTGATCGCTCGCAGGATTTTAACGAAGTTTAATAAACGGTACGGTGTATGCATTCCGCGATTGTATTATGGGGCCGGGGCGAAGATATATGTAATGAATTCGGTTTATTAATGTCAGTCGACGTATTGTAACCTTAGCATAAGGTCCTATGGAAAATATTAAAAGAGTTTAATTAAGGTTGAACTGTGTATGGTGGCACCTCGTGGTAAGGCCATAAGCCTGTGGTTGAGGGTTACAAGGATGCTTCAGGCCAGTTAATACCTTGGGTTTAATAACCAGCGGAAGGGTGACTTAACCCACACACACATAGTGTTAGTTGCATGGAGTCATGAGAAGATGGACTATTGAGTTATGTGGCCGAGAGATTATAATATGGTGCAATTATATTATATGGGCGCAAGGTTGAGAATGTCATTCCAGAAGTCTGTAATTCTGGAGGCCTCATATATTGGTTCAAGAGTTAGTCATCAACCCCCACGGAATTTAAAAGGAATGGTTCAATATATCCGAAGGTTTGGATATAGTTCAAGGCATTTTATATATATATTGATATGTTACAGTACGCATGAAGAAGTTGTATATACTCGTGGTGGAGTAACATTTTTTTAGTAGGGAAGGTCTATATGGTATGATTGGTTCATATCAAGGACGAGAATGAGAGTGACAGTGACCTTTGGTTGATAGTAGAGCTCCCACGGAAAAGAAGTAAAAATGAGATCTTACATACATATACTAAATTTGAAATTAATATCTCAAATCTATGAGATTTGAGATATTAACACTCTCATATTTAAGTGTTTAATTTTCCAGCGTAGAATAAAGTGGTGTTGTGAGATTTCCCAGATTTAAAATCAGCTGTTATATTAAAAAGAAGTTATATATGCAACAGGTGCACAAAAGTACAATGAACAGGTGAATAAACACAGAGATGAAAATGTGAGACTAACAGAGATAAACAAAGAATGTAGGAACTGAAAAAGTCACAGGAATTTTTGTAGGCATGATGAACGAAAATATACAGATCAGTCACTCAACAGCAGCAGAAAAGACAAATCCAATAAAGCCAAAGTTCAGAAAAAGAGCTGAGTGATATTGAAATGTGTAACTGAAAATGTAAATATTTTTGTTTATATTGTTTGTGATGCAAAGGCAAGTATCCTAAGGAAAAGAAAAATCCCACTGTAGCATGGAAATTTGTACATATTGTTATAGTTTTAAAATTGAGTTGGATAAAGGAATAAGAAGACAAAAGCCAAAGAGTCATGACTGTTCACTCCAAATTCCTTGTGAAATACAAACAATCATGTGAGAATCTCTATATATAATATCAATTTGATATGCACAAGAGAGTTAGAGAGAGAAAATATAAAGAAGGCATAGTATAGAAGTGTGAGGCAGAGAATATTAAGAAAAGAAGAGTAGAAAGAGAAGCTACAGAACAGAGCTGATATCCGAGGTAAATCAGAAAACATTCAGTTTGATAAATTGAGAAATTTCGAGCTTCCCTATCAAGTTGCAGCTTGATAGTTGTCAGTTGTAGCTGACTGAGGTTGGAGCCTCTTGTAGGTTGGTGCTTGCAGAAAATTGAAGGGAGTTGGTGCTTCCTTGCAAGTTGTAGCTTGCAGAATTGAGGTAGGAGCCTCCTGTAGGTTGGTGCCTACAGAAAAACACTGGTGAGAGGGAGTTGAAGCTTGCCTTTGCATCACAACAATAATAAGATGTGGTTTTCTCCCTTTATGGGTTTCCACTTATATCTGGTGTCTCTGTGCATGATGTTTATGTGTTGATTTGATTTATATCATCTGCTTAATACCTGCTGCTCTCATATTAAGTCTGTTGTTATATTATATTAATACTTGCTGCTCACACTCTAAGAGTACTCACATATTAATTTGAACATGAAATGAAGGTGTAAATAAGGTTTAATAAAAGGTTTAAAATATTATGAATGTGTTAAACTGATTCACCCCCCCCCCCTCTCAGTTTAACTAAGGGTTCAACATATCCAACATCATTCGCACGTTTGAAACATGCTTCTTCACCAATCCAAATGTTGTCCAATCATCAAAATAGACCTCGAGAAAATTATGGATGAATTATTTGAATAATGCTACAACTACATGTGAGAAAATGGCTGGGGCATTGTTCAGCCCAAAAGGCATAATGGTGTACTAGAAGGAGCCCCATTCAGTTGTGAAGGTTGTCTTGCTGCGATCCTCCGGTGCGATCCTGATCTGATGGTACCTTGAAAACCCATCAGTGAATGAGTATGATTCCTGACCTCCCACATTATCCAGAATTTCATTAGAGAATGGCGTAGGGAAAGGATCATGGATGCAGGCATCATTCAACTTGCACAAATTTATGCAGATCCTTATCTCTCCTTTGGTTTTATTTTCTTGGACCACCATAGGGATTACCCAATCTGACCGCTCTACCGGCTCAATGATACCTACGACCACCATCTTATCTATTTCCTCCTTGAATTTCTACTTATATTTAGGGTTTAGCCGATAGGGCCGCTGCTTGATTGGACACACATCTGACTTCAAGGTGATTCTCATGACACCTAGATCTCCTACAATCCCTTTGAGCTCAGAGAAATTTGTAGGGAACAGGTCCTGATATTCAGTTAGTAGCTCCACAATCTTTCCAAGAGTATCATCATCCTAGTGATCCCCAATTTTGGCCAAATTGGGCTGCTCTTTTGTCCCAATGTTGACTTCCTTCAATTTTAATGCTTTGGTCACATCTACTGCCTGCAATAGGGGTCTTGCAACTATGCGCTCTCCTTCCGACTCTGGGATAGTGATGTTTCTGGGATCCTCGTCACTCTCTTCTACTGACAAATTGTGGTAGTTGGAAATATCCTACATATGCGCATCCCAAGCTAGCACAACACATTATTTCCAAAGACAAGAGCATCTATATCTTACAGGGCTTCATCCAAATTCTCCGTCCCTCCGACTAACTCAAATTTCACCATGAAATCCTTTGTCATTGTACCCCAGTGGCGAGTGTGCTGGTGTAGCTCTGCATCTAAATAATAGGTGGTGGGAATTAGTCCTAAGGCATGAATAAACATATGGAACCATTAATTCCATACCTCCATCCACATAGCCAAGTGCTTGTGCGGATCCCCACAGCCAGAGAAGAGCTCCAAGGGTGGGTTGACTTGAGGTTCAAATTGCAGAAGCCTCATTTTTTAGCATTCCTCCTAGTCTTGGAAAGCCCCCTTATGGGTTTCCCACCATCACGCAAGGGTCATGCACATAGCCAAATAAAGTGCCCAAAATCATCGATATTCATGGAAATTTGCTTCTAATGCTTTCAGAAATTCTTTAATACTACCAGAACCATCAAATTAGGGCAGTTCTATTACCTTTGAGGAGATACATCAGAAGCTCTTTGTGACCTTAAGGCACCGCAGTGCAGATACGTCATGCAATTGGTTCTGCCAATTTTCTATCTCGCCATCCGAGTCTAAGAGACATGCGTTGTATTTCTCACAACACAACATGCCATCAACTGTGGGGTTGATCCAATCATCATCATGGATAGTTAGTTTGTAAATGTGATCAACATCCTCCGTCTCATGCACCGGTTCTGTATATCGTTCTCCTTCTGCCAGATCCAAGGGTACTATTACCCGTGTACCATCGTTGTCAAAGACCATGCTTCTCCTTTTCATATTGATGATACCTCCCATGTAAATAGCCTAGTCCAGAACCTAAGAGCTCAAGGTACGGGTCCACATCATCCACAATTTGGATTACTTCAAAATGTGCACAAACTTTAACTCCTGTAATTTCTACCAAAACCTTCGGCAGCCTTCCTAGTGGAATGATGTTCTATTGGTTAGCCATACGTAATTGAATAGTAGACCATTCTAGCTTGGGTTCTCTGATCCTCTACCAGGTTTGTTTGGGTAGGACATTGGCATCTGATCCTAGATCAAGGATGACTTGATTCATTTCATAGTCTCCAATTTGCTCAGTCATATGCATCTCTCGACCAGTCATTTTCTTGTTCTTATAAATCTTGTTCACGGTTTTAACCTCTATTTGTGGGGCATCCCTTTCTGCGTAGCTGTCTATTAATTCTTGGAGATTATACACCTCCTTATGTGAATTTTTGCAGATGTTCTATGCCATTTCAGATTAGGGCATAATATTGAAGAAGATAGAACATGCTTAATAGATCGATAGAAGACAAGCCAAAACAGAGATGAAGAGTGGTGGCGTTACGGCGATCAACAGGATGCTTCTACCAACAAAGTCTTCAATAGGTCATTCAGCCGAGCGTGTCACACATAACCCCAGAACAACCCAAACAAAGAATACGCAGCTCTAACGCCTTCAAGAGAGAGAGAATTCCTCCACACCAATGTGTGTCAAATGAACTCCAAGTCTCTCCAATATATAGGAATCTTTGGGGGTGTGTGACATGTCCTTTAAGACATTTAAGTCAATATTTTATTCTAGGCCAACCTAGCACATAAGTGGAATAAATTCAAAATACATGTTCTGCTCATCCGATCGAGATGATCTTTAGATCAATCTTACACCTCTCCAAAAGAGGAATCCAATAAAAATATTGCGATCGTCATCTAAGCAGCACAACCCGGAGTTTGGACCTAGTTGTCCAATTTTAACACTCCCTCTCAACTAGGGAGAACTCCGTCCACTAGTGCAATCCAAACATCGTGCATCATCCGGCCGTAACTTGCTTTGCTGGCCTCTTTATTTCAGAACATAAGTGGGTCAGTCACAAAGACATCATACCCGGCTGACAGATTCAGCCCAGAGGTCCGAAACCTCTATAGGACTCACAAAGAGTCTCTAACCAACCCAAGGTTGGTTCATCTGACCCGAAGTCAGTTGGAGGTCCGAAACCTCATTAGGACTCAAGAGAGTCATATACTAACCCAAAGTTAGTTTCACTGACCCGAAGTCAGTTGGAGGTCCGAAACCTCACTAGGACTCAAGAGAGTCATATACTAACCCAAAGTTAGTTTCACTGACCCGAAGTCAGTTGGAGGTCCGAAACCTCACTAAACTTGATCCTAGATCAAGTGGTTGGACCGTGCCATCCTAGATAGAGAGTACGGCAAGTTCTGATGCGTCCATCAGTCTTTGCTACTAGTCTCTAGCCTTTCCCATCTCATTGGCCAAATGAGAGGTACTTCCCATGAGCCTTGAACTCAATGGGTAGGATGCATACGGGGCACAGATAATGAGAGGTGAACCAACTCAATAATCACAACGGTGGGGCAGAAGCACTACAAGGTTCGGCAAGCCTGGCCCCGTGAGTGCTTATAGCTCCGAGAAGCTATCCCCAAAGCCCCCCCAGAGCTCCCAGAGCTCATCGTCCAACGGGACCCACATCATAGGGTCGTTTCACGATACCAAGATTCTCACGGAAGGTTAGGAACATGACCTTCCCCAAGGGCATTGTGAGAATATCCGCGACCTGCTCATCAGTTCCTACATGATCGAGCCTTACGGTACCTTGCTGTACCATATCCCAGATAAAGTGGTACCAACCATCAACATGCTTGGATCAATCGTGGAACCTGGGATTCTATGACAATTGAATCCCCCTTTGGTTATCACAAAGGATAACGGTGGCATCTAGCACATGCTCGAACAACTCACAAAGAGCTTTCGCAACCAAGTGACTTCACAACAAGCCATACATGTGACAATGTATTCGGCCTTAGCGGTGCTCAAGGCTACCGACTTTAGATTCCTGCCCGAAGCAGATCTACATGTGAAGTAGCATCCAGATGTGCTCTTGCGATCCACCACACTGCCAGCCCAATCAGTATCAATATATCCATGGAGTGTCATACTCCCGGTAGTGTATCTCAGCCCATGGTCTATCGTGCCTTAGAGATATCTCAAGAGTTTCTTGGCACCAACCCAGTGAATGTTATGATCAACCATGTGTTGACTCAAAGTGTTCACTGCACAACATATGTCCGAACAGATGTTCATTAAGAACATCAGGGTCCCTATGAGTTAACAATACTCAGTAGGACAGGCCCAACAACACTGCTACTCAACTTCTTAAAGTTGAGTTCCATGGACTTACAGTCCATCATACCAGAAACTTCATAATGTATTTTCCTTGAGAAAGGAAAATCTCACCCGGTCTCTGCTAGAACTTTAGGCCTAGACATTCGTCCTAAGTCCTTCATCTCAAACTCAGCAGCGAGCTCCCTTTTGCACTGATGAAAGAGAGGGTCAGCACCTGTCAGGAAGAGGTCATCCAAATATAGCTCATCCACATACAGCACCAGAGTGAGAAGCTTCTTTCTATTAACCTTGCAGTGAAGGTTCAAATTAGCAATACTTCGAGTGAAGCCCAGCTTCATCAAGTAACTATCCATCCTCTCGTACCAAGCTCTGGGTGCTTTCTTTAACCCATAGAGGGCTTTCTTCAACCTGCAGACATGAGTGTCTCGATCCTGAACTTCAAATCCCAAAGGTTGATCTACATACACCTCTTCTTTTATTGCACCATGGGCTAAAATAGATCGAATGGTGGTGTATCAGGCCACAGGTGCAAATATGTCATCATAATCTATGCCTTCCTTTTGAGAGAAGCCACAGGCAACGAATCTTGCCTTGAACTTTTCAACACTTTCATCAGATCCATGCTTGATCTTGTAGAGCCATTCCAAGCTTCAATAGTACTCATGGCAGCTAGATACCTTGGTATTTATATGGCTTCTTGGTTTTCCTTCAGAATTTCCCCCTCTGAAGCCATATGTCCCTGAACCATGAGGATCTTCTTTCGTTGAACAAAAGTATCCACTCAGGAGCATATACAAATATGTCTCCCTCTTAATGTCAGCTTCTATCTCTCGAGAAGATATCTATTTTAAATGAGGGCATCCCAGATACCAACTTGGAAATGGGACTTGATCTCCCACAGTCAAAGCCATCCAACAGACTTTGCTGATCATGATTCAAGATTCCAGCCATGTGACCAAAAGCTGCATAAACTACTTAGTTCACGTTTTAAGTTTACCATAACACTCCTATGTAAGACTGATACAGTCACATGCTTGCTGCTACATAGGTGTCCATCTATGTTACTGTCATACAGGGGGAACATATCAACAAGCCTCAGCTTGAGTTAGAAGTCCTTTCAGCCACTACCTATTATTCTGTGGGTAGCTTCTTCAAACAACCTTCTAAGACTGCAGCTTACAAAACTAGGGATCCAATCTACCTTGGTTTATCCTACACTTGAGGCATTGCACCTTGATTTTCTTCCAGATCTGCCCATTTCATCAACAATTTGACCAATACATAGAATTTCCCAAAGGACTTCTGCATTCAACCCTTAAATTTCCAGCTTCATACATGGGTGTCTGTCTATGTCACTGTCATAATGACAGTGACATAGAATCACAGATTTAGAACTATCACATTCATCATGGCTTGCTGAATATGAATTTCACTTACATCTCTTGGACTCTTGTCCTTGATGTACCAGGCAGGGTTCTCTTTCTCCTATACCTGCAAAGAGTGCTGCTGCTCCAATATTTATGCCTTAGCTGCTCATAAGGTCCTTCAGCTTTCTAACAGTCCCCTTTCGGCTTTAATATGAATAGCTTGCTTACTCTACTTGCCAATACAAAGATATGTCCAGCTTATGGTTTACAAGAAACCACCATTGTTTTACATTGTTATCATATTCATCACTGTCATACAATTGGCATATACGACTTCAGTGTGAGGAAAAACATTTCCTTTTTTAAGGTGGTCCTTGAATCAACCCTCTTCCACAGCCCTGCTATCCCAATATACACAGGAGTATACAAGACTTTAAGAACATATGGCAATGTATGACATCTGTGTAAAGCATCTATGCAGCACACTATCAACAAGAATATGACCAAGCATCATAAACTCTGTCACTGAGCAAACTCGAACCCGATTGTGCTACTGCATAGGTCAATCTGTGGGCAGCTCCAATACATAACTTTGTTTCTAATCCAATGATCTGTCAACACTCTTTACCAGAACTCACGATGCACAGGCCACACACAACATCATTATCTGCCATGTTTTGACTTGCAACTTGTTACAGGGGCATACGTCTGCTCTAAATCACACAAAGCACTGTGATATTATGTGTGCACATCTGCCCAATATATCGTTCTTTGCCTTTTGTCATCACACGCATATTGGCACTGCTCAATATACAAAACCGACACATCAACTAAAAGTGGCATTTGACATGGCTTTTAAAGCATTCAGCCGTATGTGTTAATTTCATAAATTACCGACAGCTCCAAAAGATCACGCCCATCGCTCAACATATATTTGAGTCAATCACACCCTGTTTCAATATTGGTTGATCAGGAATTATCATTTGTCTTGTATGACATCGCATCCAACAACAGTGGGTCATCAGCTATGTGTCGTATCCATTGATACATGCTATCAACAAATCGGTGTTCGATCACGATACCATTCATGCACATCAACTGCGGCTCCATTTTACTCCGTTGTTTTGGGTAATCTCGGGCCTTGGCCCCTTTCCTGTGGATTGATATGCTCCTGGAGCAGTGACAATTTTGTTTTGAGAATACGTGGCTCCTCCATTCGTGAGAATGCCGGCAAAGTTCCCAAAACTGTAATTTTCCCATAATCTTCCATTCGATGAAAAACAGAAAACGAAATAATATCGAACCAATATCATAAGAATTCGAGAAGTTCAGGATCAAATAGCCCTAACCTTCCATGACCCACAATTTCGACGGACGGCCGGAACAAGGATTGATTCTTTTGTCTTTCGGCCCTGAAAAAAAATTCACAGTCGTGAGCCCGAAATTCTGAGACGAGGGCTCACTGTTTTTAGACGGCTCTTTTTCGACAAGTTTTCACGATGTCTCGTCTGCCTGCGTGTTCAAAAACTTGTCCACCTACCCGGGTTACAGAAATCGCTTGATTCCTTGCCACCGTTCGGTGTCGTGCCACCATCCACCTAGGTATTTACCGACAGCCAGATCTCGATTCACCCCGTTTATGTTGAAGGCAAACGGATCATTGATTTCTTTGTTGGTGTCCGAAGCATCAATGACGTCGTATATGACTTCTGTGTGATGATTGATCGTGCACCTGTGAGCTCGATATTCAACGCCGGAGTTCTTTTTTGGAGAAGATATCGTGAGGGGCATTATTCCTCTTCCCTGCGCGGTGCAAATCAACGTTGCGCGGTGCAAATCAACGTCAGGGGTGGCATCCTTGTCGCTTGGCTTCCTCTTGGGTTTTGTAGAGCTGAGCCCTCAGTTCTAACAGCGAAGACACGCCCACCCCTTCTATGGCCTTTTGTTTCTGGGCAACAACCTCGAATCTGTCAGCCATCCCAATGACCCAATTCTCTTCTTATTCACATCCATTATAATTCAATTCAATCGGCAATGCTATCGCATTTATGCTGGTCCTTCAGAGTCTTCAATGACCTTCACGCCTGCCTACGTCTCACTTCAGCAATTCCCACATCATATTCAAGCAAAGAGTTTTAGTGACATCCCAGATTTCTTCCTAAGGGGATGCGGTGCCCCTTATAGCTGCGGCTCTCTTAACATTGAATGCAGCAGCCTGTTCCAAGTGTTCTAATCGAGCCCTCCAACACTGCCCAGGCTGCGGCTTTCAAGGCTGCTCCTTTTCGTAGGGCATATTCCTCCTTTTGATGTAGCGACTACCGTTCAAGGGCTCGAACTAATGTTTTGCACACAAATTTGGACATTGTCTTCCACTTACGCTCCGATACCATGTGAATTTTTGCAGATGTTCTATGCCATTTCAGATTAGGGCATAATACTGAAGAAGATAAAACATGCTTAATAGATCGATAGAAGACAAGCCAAAACAGAGATGAAGAGTGGTGGCGTTACGGCGATCAGCAGGATGCTTCTACCAACAAAGTCTTCAATAGGTCATTCAGCCAAGCGTGTCACACATAACCCCATAACAACCCAAACAAAGAATACGCAGCTCTAACGCCTTCAAGAGAGAGAGAATTCCTCCACACCAATGTGTGTCAAATGAACTCCAAGTCTCTCCAATATATAGGAATCTTTGGGGGTGTGTGACACGTCCTTTAAGACATTTAAGTCAATATTTTATTCCAGGTTGACCTAGCACATAAGTGGAATAAATTCAAAATACATGTTCTGCTCATCCGATCGAGATGATATTTAGATCAATCTTACACCTCTCCGAAAGAGGAATCCAATAAAAATATTGCGATCGTCATCTGAGCAGCACAACCCGGATTTTGGACCTAGTTGTCCAATTTTAACACCTTATGATTGCACAATAACCTCATACATTCTTGAAGGAATGACTTAACTGCTTCATCTTCTTTCAGATCCACTGAAGTCCTTGAGGTGGATGCTTCATCCTTAGAAAAATCCTTCCTAGTTTTAATGATGTCCTCTTTCTCCTCTTTTAGCTCTAGGCTTTCCTTTTTGTTAGAGGCCTTCCTGATCAGTGGTTTGGGCGCATCTTTTTCCTCAGCTCCTCTAGTGGAAATGCCACTGCTTGTAATTACATTGATACTCAGCCCATCATCCCATAGTTCTTCCTTTACTCGTTGTACATTCTGCATCGACGTTTGCTGTTTCTCCTGCATCTTTGCTATCAACACAGGGCAATATTCAATTACATGATCGAACTATCTGCAATACCTGCAGGATTGGCGCACAGGGTTCAGGCAGTCTCTTGCATAATGTCCAACATCCCCACAATTGTAGTAAATTAGTTTCCCTCATCCGCAACTCATGCCTCCACCTCTCCCTCCTCCCTGTCCTCTTGCAGGGGATCCTCCTCGCCCAGAGGGAGATACTCGTGATGAAGGGTCAAACTGCACCCTATATAGGTTTCCCCTATCTATAATCAAGTCGAATGTTCGATATTTTTTCTCGTCGTGACCCACTGACGAGCATAATCTGCACCCTTGTTGCTTCAGTTCTGGGACATAGTCACCTAATCATGGGAAATGATCTGTATCATGCCTTCCTACTACCCGACTGTCAGCGCACCACAACGTAAGGGTACTTGGTCCAACAATATCTCTAGGGCATAGTGGACTTGGTCCCCCTACCTGTATATAATCTGATAGCAGGGGGCACTAATCCTTAGTGTGGCCCCATACCCTGCAAAATATGCACCAGACATCCACGTTGGCTTATTTTCTCCGATCCCTTATCAGATTATGAATTTCTAAGTGCATTGCTTCTAGTTGGTTTTGGATCTGTAGCACCCCAAATTGAGCATCGTCCCTTGGCACAACTTCTATATTCATGGAAATATCCAGGGCCTCTTCCTGTGAATCAATATTCTACTGGCCCATAGGTCTGCGCAGATGTGGCAATAGCATGGAGATAGACCAATATTTATGCTATTTTTTCTCATAGACAAATCCTCCATCACCGATGAATTTCTTCAGCCGTTGGTTAGCTTCCCATACAGACTCCGTAGGTCCCTCCTTAATATCTTTATGCTCTACTACGCATTAAGCATGGGACTTAGGCTTTTGGAACTACTGCTTCAGAGCATCCTTAATCTCATGTATTGAAGGATTGGCATGCTGACCAATGTATCCCATGAACCAATCCAGAGCCCTCCTTTCAAAGGCTATTGATAGCTGTGCTCTTTTTACAACATCATTATTAATATTCTGTGAGGTCCATACCAACTATGCCAGAAACCAAAATCGATCCATATTCTCGACCCCAACACCATTAAAGATGGGTAACTTTATGTGCATAGCCATATTGTCTGTAGGTGGTGGTGGAGGTGGGGTAGGAGAATTCTTACCCTTGTACGAGTTAGACGGTGGCATAGCCGGGGGACTGGTCTCCACATGTGCAACCCCACCTTAGTTGAGATCAGGTGAATCCATCAGAGAACTGTACACTGATCTATCCCCTTCTTGATTAACCCAGTAGTATTTACTGCTTCGTGTTGTGCTTCCACTCAGGTCGGAGGTCAATCACTTGGTATGACTTCACAGGACACCCTTTTCACACAATAACATCTTAATCAGTAACGACAATGTTTGCAAGAAATTACCCCTAAATCCATTGAAAAAACTTCACTCTACCTCAAAATAGGACACAAACTGATCAACTGCAAACTCACTTACAAATCCACCCAAAACACTATCAACCTAGTGGTCTACTATCTAGGTGATCTTATTATCAGTCTTCTCTAACTGTTGGATCAACTCACGGGTCCACTGCATGACCTGATTGTCCTTCCAATAGGTTTGGAATTCCGCTAACCTTACTAACCACTCCTGCAGTTCGTGCGCGAAGGTTACGAAGAAAATTTTGAGTACCTCTGTAAAAATGTACCTGTTCTTCCACTCTTCGATGTATAACTTCTTACTCCTATTTTATTTTAGGGGAAACTCCTGAATCTTCTTTTCAAACCAGTCCTTACGTTCAGGCTTCAATGGCTTCCAATTACTCCGTGGCACTACCCAATTTCTCTCTCAAAATTCTCTTGGTCCTACCAACGGAACCATTTGTTGGTTTGAGGGGTCTTGACCCAGGTTCAGATTTAAGGTTTACCAACAAACCGCTGTACTACTGGCCCTTTTGGAAATGGAATTATTGTGTAGGTCAAGGTCTCACCCAAAGTAGTATGGGAGGGTGTTGGAACCAGGTTTCCGCACCCTAAGAGAGAGAAAGTTAATTAAAGTGGGTCCCTTCAGATCTAGTAGGCCTACGCTCAAGAATCCCTAACCCAAAGACCCTTAACAATATATTGATGAAATAATCCAAGTGAAGCTCATAAACCATTAGATAACATGATAACAGAAGAAAGGTGAGCAAACATAACCAAATCTATGCATTCATTCCTTTCTATAGCATCGCATCCACATGCGCACCAATAAATCATCAATATTTAGTAAACAGACATAATCTCAGAAATAACATACAACATAGCTAATGATCATAACACAAAAATACTTAGATATAAAAAAAACAATATTCTCATTCATTAATATCTAGATTCCACTTACAAACTCTTTTACCAGCCCATGCACACAACTAGCGGGGTCTGCACACAGCAGGACTTAGGGTCTCCGCCCACCCAGCAAGCAGGAGCCCTTACCTAGACACACCACACAACGAATATCAACGATCCAATGTTCGCATCCAGACTTAGGCCAAACTTAAAATTACCTGTAGACTTGGTTTATCCATCTATTTATATCATATTAGCCTGCACTTATCTATGGTTCGCAAACCATGGTTTTCAGACTCTTGGTCTACCCTTTGACCCATTACAAATAATTGGGGGCTTTGACCTCCCCCAAAGCCCCTGCGCTAGACTAAAATATTACAAAATATTACAAAATTGTATCAAAATTGCGGTTAGGGGACCCCAATCCAACAACACAGCTAGGAGAAGGAGAAATTGATCATCCCATAGGTTTTGTGAACAAAAAAATGTCCAGTGCGGAGAAGAACTATTCCACAACAAAAGGAGAGGGGTTGGCTATGGCTTATGAATTACAAAAGTTCAAGCATTATGTTTTAGGAGCATACTTTAAGATGTTCATTGATCACTCCATGTTGAGGTATTTGGTGAATAAGCCTATTTTTTGAGGAAATATATGTCGATGGTTCTTGTTGTTTCAAGAGTATGAATTTGAAGTTATAGTCAAGCCAAGAAGATTGAATGATGGACCTGATTATCTCTCAAGGATATAAACATGCAAAGAACCGAAAAGCATTGAGGATAACCTTCTAGATGTGCAACTATTTGCAATAAGGGTCGTAGATGATCACTTCACATATATTATTCATTTTTTGCCTATAGGGATGGCACCCGCGGAGTATACTATGCAACATAAAAAGGAGTTCGTAGTCAAGGTAGCTGATTTTTCACTGATTGTAGGACATTTGTATAAGATGGGACTAGATGAAATACTATGCAAATATGTCTCTGAGCATGAAATAAAAAATATTTTGGCAGAAGCTCATGGGGGAGTTGCAAGAGGATATTATGCAAGGAGGGCCACTGCGCAAAATATTTTGAGAGCTGGGTTATGGTGGCCCATGGTGCACAAGGATGCAAAGGAGTTTTGTAGAGCTTGAAATGCATGCCAAAGAATAGGAATACCATCTAGAAGGGATGAAATGCCATTGAGTCCAAGGGTGACATTACATTCGATAAATGGGCTATTGAATTTGTTGGACCTATTAATCCACCAAGAAAAAGGACTTGCGCAAGGTATATAATCACTACAACAGATTTTTTGACGAGATGGGCCAAAACAAAGCCAGTAAAGTATTGCAGCATAGATATCACCGCAAAATTCATATTTGAGTATATTATGCCCATATTTGGGTGTCTGAAGGTTTTGATGAGTGACAAAGGTTCACACTTCTTGCACAAGACTATTGAGGCACTGATTAAGGAATTTCAAGTACATCATCAAAATATTACACCGTATCATCCTCAAGAAAATGGGATAGTCGAAGCTTTCAATAATATTATGGAGAATTCACTCGCAAAAGTGTGTAATGTGAACAAAAATGATTGGGATGTGAGAATTCTAGTGGTGTTATGGGCATACAGGAAAACATGCAAGAAATTGACTGGACATACACCTTTTAGGTTGGTCTATGGACATGAAGTAGTTATGTCTATGGAATATATAGTTCCAAGTGTGAGGATTACAACATTCATGGACATGAAATACCATGACACAATGGAGGAAAGGATGGAGCAATTGCTTTCTCTTGAGGAAGACAATTTTATTGTATGTTATCATCAGCGAGTACAAAAGTCAAGGTTGAAAGCTTGGCATGACAAGCATATCAAGAAGAAGACATTAGAGGAAGGAGACCTTGTACTATTGTATTATAGCAAGTTCATGAAGTTCCCGGGAAAGTTTCAAACACATTGGTTAGGATTGTATATCATCAGGTACATCTTTCAGGGAGGTGCATTTCTACTCGTGAAGTTGGATGGTCAGTTGATTCCAAGATGAATGATTGGTAGCAGATTGAAGATATACAGGGATGAAACTATCTCTGGAGCCGCACATGAAAGAATTAGAGGGGAAAGTGTTAGTGCCACATGCAGTTGAAAGTGGTAATTGGACTATGAACTACTCTGTAGAAAGGCGCTTTGCCGAAGAAGGAGCCTTGCACGATTGTTAGATGATTATTGCATGATGTTTAGGAGAATGACGAAGTCCGAAGAAACTGCGACGTGAGAGGAATTGATGCGACAGAAGGGAGGTTTGTTGAATCTCACCAAAAATATGATCATTAGAAGGAATTCATTGAAGTGAAACATAAGTTTTCGTTAAAAGGAGTGGGGGAAGCACATTTATTGAGCACAACTGGTCGAATATAATGCCATATATGCATTAAATGAGCCAAATCTAAAGACAATCCTGGGCTCCAAAATTCAATTTTTTTTATAAAAGAAAGATCCCGCTCCACATTTTGACATTTTTCTTACTGAGAATTGGAATTGTGAATTTTCACCTAAGTGTGAGCAGAGTGATTTTTTGTATGTATATGAAGAGCTGGGAAGAACTTGCTAGAGAATTGGTATCAAGGGGACTAGGAGGAACCATGACTACAACAACACCAAGTGTTACAGGCCCAAGGTCTCCATTAAAGCAACCAACTGCAGAATAAGAACCGTCAAATAAAAATAAGGTCAAGAGACCAGCTACATCCCTTGGAGTGAGATAGTCCCCAAGAAATAAAATGACTAAGGAACGGTTAGATAAGAAGAAGCAACTAATGGAAATATAGGACAATGAGGAAGAAGCTGCAGCCCCCAAAGTAGAGATAACAAAAGGTTTGGAGGAAGAAGATGTGGAAGCTGTCTCTAGGCTACCCCCTTATCTACTGCCAAGGAAGCCGGGTGCCAAGAGAGTGAAGGAACATAATAACGTGAAGTATGTTGTCTTCACTCCACTGCTTCTCGAAGCTATACCTTTCGAAGGAGAACCGTTGGTGAAAGAGCCACATCTAAATATGGAGGATTGGAATTTTAACTATAGAAGAAAGTATCCTCAATTTGAGCCCATTAGATACATGCACTAGATTCATTACCCAAAGATTGTTGTTACCCGATTGGAACCACACAGGTGGGTTGCGGGAATACAACAAGCAGGGTTATTAAACATGATGAATGTTCCACACTTTGGGTGAAGTAATATCAACACCATTTTTGTTCTACATTTACTTTAGTTGGTGTATGATGGATTGTTAGTATGAATCTTTCATTGAAGTGTACGAAAAAATACCACTTTATCTACGCATAACTTATAGCCCTAACAACAAAAGATGGTTGCTAATATCTTCAAATCTGTAGTTAGCTGATCGAGACAAATGTTGCACAAATCCAGATCTATGCATAAAAATACATTAAGCAACAAAAATAAGATTTTGATCCATGCATCCAATAGACAAGACAAGAATAATATGTTTTAAAGAATTTTATATTAAGGGCACCTGGGAGGAAAACAAGAAAGGTGTTTCCAATTCTCCTCAATGGGATGGGTTCTTGAAAGTCTTCAACACTTCAGATCTAGAATTTCTCTCTCTTGTTGGTGTAGAAAACCCAGACAAATATAGAACTCAAAGGGAGCTCACAAAGCAAATAATGGAAAATATGACAATGATAATGGCTCAAAGTCAGACCAAGAGTTTAGATCCAGAGTGATCTAAGAGGCAAAAAAAGGTGACAAATGAATGGGAAAACCCTTGTATTTATAACAAAATATTAGGTCATTCTAGATCTTGGTGCATGATTAAAATAATATTAACCAAATCTAGATCCACCTTTTATGGAATATTTTATTATATTTGTTAGAGGGGAAAGTTATTTGACTTGGGTCAAATCCATTTATTTGTAAATAATAAATAAATAAATGATTTATTTATCATTTTAAGGAAGTGGTTGAATGATAATTGAATAAATAATGATTTATTCAATTATTTAAAAATGATTTAGTCAAATTTAACAAGGAATATTATTTAAATAAGGTTTAAATAATTATTCCTAGAAAATAATAAGATAAATAAGGATTTAACTAATTAATTTCCTTGTTTTGGGTTAAATATGACCCGGAATAATAATTAAATTATTGTTTAATTAATTATTCCATGAAGAAAACCAAAAAAATATAGATTTGTTTAATATTTCCCCTTGGGGTTTCCTGTTTAGACCATAAACAACCTAATAAATGTGTTTTATTAAGTTATTTTACATAGTGAAAGCAATTTTACTTAGGGTAAAATTGGTCTTACATGGTGTACTTGGGTCCATCTAATGATAATAGGTTAGATGACCAAAAAATGGTGTAACATGGATACCTCTGGATGTGAGAGAGGATCCCAATCGATGAGGTGCTGATTAGATGGATAATCGTGTTGCCCTATCAAGGAAAGAACCCCACTGAGGCATTTGTAGGAAAGAGTCAGGACAAGCCCGTCGCTGACAAAATGAAGGAGAAGTATGACTTGATAAATAAGTCGAGGGATTATGACATTAATTCTATCAATGATCTTGTAGTGCGCTTCTCCACGCACATCCTCGTAGGAAAGATAATGCGCAAATGAATTACTATAATTCGTGGTTTCTTTGGTTGTACAGTGTAGTAAAGGGGTCCAATATAACTGGGATGTTTATGTATGTAAATAATTCCACGACGATTGTCACGAAGCACAAGAGGAAGGGAATAAATTCCACTATGCATGGTTGCTGCTGATCATCACAAGGATGGCATGGGAGGAACCAGAAGAATCACAGTTCCCTAATGTGGACCCAAATGTGTGCAAGGTTGTGAGGTATGCCTCACTTTAGTTTTCTGAGGAACTGAAGCACATAATGGAGAAAAAAATGTTTTGGGTATTAATGGAGATGGATCTGTGCACAATGGTGAATCAATGTACCAGGTTGTCACCTACATTGTTTGAATATTACCGAGGAGTTGAAGACTTCAAAGATAATTTTCAAAGAATAGACATCAAGGCACGAAAAGATCTAAATGAGGTATGGTACCCTTTACCATACTTGGTTACAAAACTTGAAATTGTGCAAGTTACAAGGAACTAGACGATACTCTGTTTGGCTCCATCCATTGGAGGCACTGCGACATAACATGGAGGAACTACTGGAAAAGATATACAGGTTGGAAAAAATGTAGAAAAAGAAACAAAGAAGGATGGTGAAGATATGAGAGGCACATAGCAGGGTGGCAAGGACCCTCAAAGTGATAGGGAATAGGAGGAGTCTATTATCACTCCCCCCCATTCCCAAGGTTGAGAATGGAACTGAAGGAAGGTAACCACAAGCCAATATTTAGGTTAGGTAGCTAGCCCTAAAAAAACTAGAGAGGGCTCTCTCAATGTCACTTTAGCAGTGATTGAGATGACTGGATGTATAATGATCTTAGGTTAGGTATTAAAGTTTAGTAAATTGGGATTTTGTTTGTTTTGAGTTTTTGCTGGATAAGAATAACAGTTGGGGAACTAGATCCAAGGTTTAGGTCAGATTTCAAAGGTTAGATTGTAGAGGCAAGGATGAGGTTAGGTAGGTAAGCTTGGGAACATGATTAATTTGTAATTGTGTATAGGGTGAACATATAGAGAGTCAGAATGAGTATTAAAATGAATTCATTCATCAGAAGAGCAGAGACATGTTCATGTAAATCTTATTAAAACAGAGCATGGAAAACATGATTTCTGTCTATATATTGATAATATTAACATACATAATCATATATGTGAAAGAAGGATAGCATAACATTCAACTTGATAATATTATAGAGAAAAACAATTCTCAAAAGGATACCACTAGAGTCTCAACACTAAGTATGCAACATTGTCTTTGATTTCATTCAAAAAAAACTTATACAATAGCTCCACTACAAATAAAAACTATCCAACCCTTCAAATGACTTGAGTTGGAATACATATAGGAAATAAGAGTCATGAAACCTCATTGGGTTGAAATTCTATCCAAAAAGCATCATAATTAGATTAGATGAGTCACTTCCTAGAATATAGGGGAGTTAGAAACCATTCCCTCAAATTCAGCTAAAGACTATGAGTGTGTGTCTCCTTCATTTAATTACATGTTTCCTCATTGTAAAAGGAAAAAAAAACTCAATTACCCAAATAAAACCTCATGGGACAGCTAAAATTTGAATTCTGGAGTTTTCCTGGCTTGACAACTTTCCTAAGGGAATCCAATGCAGAAACGTTGCGCCATTTACATAAATGTCGCACCTCTCCAACATCATAGTAAAATGAGTTTGGTTGCAAATTTCGATGGTTTTCTTCCACCTTTTGGAGTTGTGGAGTATTATGAAGGTGATATAGGAGCTCTATCGAACAAGAAAGGATAAAATGAGTTGAGGAAGTCACTTTTCCCCTTTATAACATCATAAAGCACCTTTTTTATCTTTTAGCGAAATCATGTACTTTGAGAAAACCTTTTCTTTTTTGAAAAATTTGACAATGTAACAAGCTTTGAGAGAAGATAAATTGTCTTGATTTATTTTCTTACCTATGGTAACTCCCTTTGAAGATAACTTTCATGGTGAAAATGAATCTTTTTTCATCTTCTTTATGACATAATTTGGACATTTATGGTGGTGAAACAAAAGACACCTAGACATTGACCTAGGTGAAAGCATGGTGACTGACCTAAGAATATAGATGATAATGGATGACATGACCTATGAAATGATAATGACCATGAATATAGTGTAGGGAGTAGCATTTCATACCTATACATATTCAACGAACAAAATTTTATTTGAAAACTAACCTGAAAATACAAAATTTTGACCTAGGACGACTACTAAGTAAACTTGACAAGAGTATTTTTGATCACTAAATATTTGAAACTAACATTAGATCCAACTTGGGATGGCAGCTCCTTCAAGAGGTGTCAAGAACATCATAGATCAGGTAGCCTAATCCATTGGGAAATGGAGTCAAAGCTGGAAATTGAAATAACTTCGAAAAACTAAAATGACTAACTAAAACAAAAAATGTCTTTGACTCGAGAAATGACTTGAATACTGACTAAACTTACTTATGGCAGCAGATCATAGAGATATTAGGGCCTTTCTTTGGGCTTCAAATCTTGATGATAACCACCCACCTACTAAAGATATATATACAATCATGCGATATGATCCCTCCAGTGTAACCAATCCAACAAATGGCTTCTTACTTGAATCCCGCTGACACTTTCCACGAGTAGGCAAATGGAACAAAAGGTAGGAAACTCAAAGTGTAGAAATTATATGCACTAAGCATGCATATGTCCTAGATTCAGTTGATCTCACAATATTTAACTTCTTGCAAAATACTGAATCATTCCACTGTTAATCTTTTGTGGAAAATTAATTGCACACACATGTAAAGCATAAATAAAAATTATCGCACATAACACAGTTGTTTTTAATGAGAAAGCCTGAAGCTGAAAACCACAACTATCATATATTATGTATCATGGAGATCATATGAAAATCTCATACAAAGCTTAGTACATCAAGCTCTCAGTACAATACAATCGTCATACACTAATCAGGAACAATCTTGCAAATCCATGCACCGATCTCTGCCCCCTGCTAGCCTGCCTCCACTGTGCAATCCATACTGAAGAATAGCTCTGAATGAATTCGAATTTCTCTTGCCTTGATTGAGAAATCCTCATTGGCAACTCCAATGTGTGTGTGATTGAATCAATGCATCACTATAGTCACAACAGATAGTCCATCTTTCCCTTTCACCTATCTCTCCACTGGGTCTCCACTGAAACTGCCATGCATTGTAGTTAACTGTTGTATTGTCCAGTTGATTAATGAGTTATTATTTGTGAATTAATTAACTAATTAATTCACTCCACTCTCACTAGTGTATCATTCAGTTAGACTAGAAACAACTAGCTCAACTGACACTAACTGAGTTAAACTGAATACAACTCCATAAACTACTCTTCCAACTCTGTCATAACTCTGCCACTTGAGTTCTAACTGATTCCTCCATGCATTATCTCCAGTAAACCCTTGGGAATTTTGTAATTCCCTCAGTCCACTAATGTACCACATCTGTGCACTGAAATAAAGTGTTCCAAGAGAATAAGTTGTTGTTTAGGGTCTGATTATTATTAAGAGCTAATAATAATCGACATGCATCTATTTTTAGATCAACAATCTATAAATAGACTTCGCCCAATATTCTAAAAATGGAATTTCATCTATTTTTCCAACTTGATCAACCATCCACAAATAACATCATGAAACTTCTGAAATATGATCACCATGTCTAAAAATATACATAGTATAAAAATAGACTTGCGCCAAAAATAGCCTGCGGGCCCACTTAGTAAAGGCGACTCTTTTTACTAAGCTTATCATCTTGTTGAATCTCAATGCTCCCTCTCAACAAGATAGGGATTATCCTTCACCCTGATCCTACCTCTATGGTATTCAAATTTTCTCTTGGTGAGCTCCTTCGTCAGAATATCTGCATCTTGATCCTCTATAGGAATGTACTGAAGCAACATGATCTTCTGCTGCACACAATCTCTAATATGCTGATACCTGATATCAATATGTTTAGATCTATCACGAAACATAGGATTAACCGAGAGTTTAATGCAACTTTGATTATCACAATGTATCACTGTGGGATCTAAATGTGAACAGAACAAACCAACCAGGATCTTCCTCATCCAGATAGCCTCATATGCAGCTTGAATTTCTGCCATGTATTCTGCTTCCGCTGAACTGAGTGCCATAGATCTTTGTTTCCTGCTATACCAAGAAACTGTCGTAGATCAGATACTGAAAATCCCTCCTAATGTGCTCTTTCTGTCTGTTGGGCTTCCTACCCAATCTGCATCCGTGAAGCCATGCAACTTCACCTCATATGTTTGTCTGTACCATAAAACATACTCAGATGTGCCCCTGATATATCTCAGGATATGCTCGTCTGCCTTCCAAAAGAGCTTGGTAGGCTTAACCATCGCTTGTGAAATTTGGTTCACCGCATAGCATATGTCCAGTCTTGTATTGAATAAATACATGAGAGAACCCACCAACTGTTGGTAAACAGTGGCATCCACTACCTCTATCGATGTAGCATCCTCTTTCTTCCAATTTCCTGGAAGAGGAGTGTTGATAGGCGTGTAGCCTTGCATGTGAAACTTCTCCAGTATCTCCCGGGCATACTTGCCTTGAGACACAAATATTTCACCTTCCCCCTGCCATATTTCCAATCCAAGGAAATAATGAAGGAGGCCCAAATCCTTCATCTCAAACTCCTTTGCAAGATCTACCTTGCATGAGTGTATCAACTGCTCATCACCTATTAGTATTAAATCATCAACATAAAGTACAATGATTAAAATCTTACCCTCCACCACAATCTGGTACAGGTTTGCATCCGCCTCACTCTTGGTGAAGCCAAGTCCAGTGAAATAGCTGTCGATCCGAGTGTACCAAACATGTGGTGCTTGTTTCAGCCCATACAACACTCTTTTGAGCCGGCACACATGCAACTCACTGCTGAAGATCTCAAATCCTTCAAGCTTCTCAATGTACACCTCTTCCTCAATGATCCCATTAAGGAACATAGTCTTCACATCCATCTGATGAATGTGCCAAACCATCTGCACTGAGAGAGAAAGGATGGCCTGTATGGAAGAATACCGTTTGACAGGTGTAAAGGTTTCTTCATAGTCAATCCCCTCAATTTGTGAGAAGCCCCAGGCAACAAATCTTGCCTTATACTTCTCGACGATCCCATCAGGAGCTTGCTTTACCTTGTAGATCTATCTTGATCCTACAACTGATTTTCCCACTGGTCTTGGAACAATCTCCCTAGCACTCTTTCTGACAATGGAGTCGTACTCCTCCACCATGGCATCTACCTATGTGGGCTCCTACACTGCTTCTTCAAAAGAAGATGGCTCTATCAAGATACACTTGCTCATAAGAGCCATGTATCCAGTAAATCGGTCAGGTGACTATCTCTGTTTGTGCTGTGATGTAGGGACTCCTACATTCTGTGCCGCATCAAGCTTCAGTCTCTCAACTTCTGTGGTATGCTTTCTGCCTTGTCTGATGTTTGGGTCTGCACTAGTGGACTCCTCCACTCCATGAATCTCCTCCTATGGCTGATCCACATCTAGAGGCTCATCTTTGGGAATAAGAAGTTCCTCTTCCGCATGCAAGTGTAGCTCCCTCTTAAGCGACAACTTCATGGCATTTATCTCATTGAATTTTATATCCCATCACACAACAGTCATCCGACTGTATGGAAAATACACACTATAATTATGGGGTGTTTCTGTGTACCCCGCAAATATCCCAACTTCTGCAGTTGGCTCCAGCTTCTTCCTGGCATCCTTTGTCACATGAATGTAACAAGGTGAGCCAAAAATCTTCAAATGAGAAATATCAGGCTTCTTACCAGTAAAAGCTTCTTCAGGTGTACCCATGCCAAGTACTCTATGAGGACAACAATTTTGCACATAAACTGTAGTGTTGCATGCTTCCGCCCACAAGTGCATCGGTAGGCCCTGGTCATGCAATCACTCGTGCATCACCCATGATCATTCTATTCTTCCTCTCCGTGACCCCATTCTTTTGTGGGTTATGAGGTGCTATGATTTCTTTTCGAATTCCTTCTTTTCTATAGAAGTCTTTGAATTCACCTGAGATGTATTCACCACCATTATCACTCCGTATAGCTTTCACTTTCTTCCCCAACTCCTTCTCCACCAATGCCTTGAACTCACAGAACTTTGAGAACATTTCAATATTATTCTGCATGAAGAATATCTAGCATCTACGAGAATAGTCATCAAAAAATATAACATAATACCTATGTTTTGCTGTTGAAGCAACCGAGAAAGGTCCACACACGTCTGTGTGAATTCTCTCCAGGATCACCGAAGCATGGTTATACTTCTCATGAAAGGTGGTCTTCAAAAACTTACCCATAGTACATCCCTTGCACTGATCTAACTACGGAAGAGTACCCTTGGGAAGTCTAGTAGAAATCTGTTGCAAAGTCTTCAAAGCACCATGGTGAAGATGGCCCAATCTCCTGTGCCATAATTCGCGCTCATCCCGGCCCACCACTTCTTCTGCTTTGCCCACCATTACAGCACAACCATCTGCCTCTAGCTTGTAGAGATTCTTAATTGAAACCCTATCTTCTTGGTTTGACCCTGTTGTTTTATGTCAAAGGAAGGATTTTCCCTCATTGAAAACAACATCATAACCTTTGTCTTCCAGCATTGCGACTGAGACCAAGTTCTTCTTCAGACCTGTAACATGCATAACATTCTTCAACAAGAATGGATTACCGGAGTCCCTCTCAAAGGAAATGTTCCCAATTCTAGTCGCACTATACCAACCATCATTGCCCATCTCTATATTCATCTGGAGGTCCTTCTCCTCCAAGTCACTAAACAACTCCTTGTCTCCTGTCATATGGAAAGACGCAGCACTATCAATATACCACATCGATCCCACACAGCTTGAAACCAAGCATGTGATCAAGGAGAAATCAAGTTCAAATTGTGAGGCTAAGGCCTCTCCAACTGTAGATCCAACAGCCTTCTTGTTCTTCTTCTTCTGTGGACAGTTAGTGGCAAAATGTCCATGTTCGTGACAGTGAAAACACTTCACTTTGGACAAATCCTGCTTCTTGCATTTAGCATTGGATTTTGAAGGATGTTTCTTCCCCTTCCCTTTCCTTTCTTTGGAAGCCAAAGTGAAATTCTCTTCATCTTCATTCTTCGATGAAGATCCATCCCTGGTACCCCGCCTTATCTCCTCCTGCACAAGATCCGACCAAAGTGACTCCCATCCTGGCAGTTTCTCTCGTCCATTGACAGAGTCTTTGTTGCTATGCAAACTCTTCGGAAGCCCAAGGAGATCCAAGATCACCAATTCTTCATCATCAACAGTAACCCCCACACTTCCCAGTTCATCCTTGTAATGGACAAACTTCGTGATGTATTTTGGAATACTGTCGCCCTTCTCCATTTTTATTTTTCTGAGCTTGTCTTTAAGCGTCAACTTCCTCTGGTCACTTCTGCTTTGGAATTTTTTTTTTAAAGCCTTCCACATTAAGAATAAAGTGGCTTTCCCATGAAGGATGGACACAACATGGTCCTTCACACCTTCCAATACAATTCTTCTCATCTTTGCTGTCTTCTTTTGCCATGCGTCACGTAATGCAACATCGCTAGATCCCGGCTTAGGAACATCGCTATCGATGAACTCCTTTAGTCCATTATCCTCCAGCACTGCCTCCATCCTGTCCTTCCAAGATATTTAATTTGAGCTCCCATCAAGGGCATACTCCAATTGGAACCCATTGAAAGCCATTTCAATGTATACTCAACTTCTGCACCAAGAATATTCTGTAGCAAATTCGAATTGTCCACCAACACAAACTTACTAATACTTCACAATTGAAATCTTCAAGAATTAACAACACTTTGATACCATGTAGAAATTATATGCACTAAGCATGCATATGTCCTAGATTCACCTGATCTCACAATATTTAACTTCTTGCAAAATACTGAATCATTTCATTGTTAATCTTTTGCAGAAAATTAATTTCACACACATGTAAAGCATAAATAAAAATAATCGCACATAACACAGTTGTTTTTAAAGGGAGATCCTGAAGTTGAAAACCACAACTATCATATATTATGTATCATGGAGATCATATGAAAATCTCATACAAAGCTTAGTACATCAAGCTCTCAGTACAATACAATCGTCATACACTAATCAGGAACAATCTTGCAAATCCATGCACCAATCTCTGCCCCCTGCTACCCTGCCTCCACTACACAATCCTTGCTGAAGAATATCTCTGAATGAATTCGAATTACTCTTTCCTTGACTACACAATCCTCATTGGCAACTCCAATGTGTGTGATGCAATCAATGCATCACTATAGTCACAACAGATAGTCCATCTTGCCCTTTCACCTATCTCTCCACTGGGTCTCCACTGAAACTACCATGCACTGTAGTTAACTGTTGTATTGTTCAGTTGATTAATGAGTTATTATTTGTGAATTAATTAACTAATTAATTCACTCCACTCTTACTAGTGTATCATTCAGTTAGACTAGATACAACTAGCTCAACTGAGTCTAACTGAGTTAAACTGAATACAACTCCATAAACTACTCTTCCAACTCTGTCATAACTCTGCCACTTGAGTTCTAACTGAGTTCTCCATGCATTAGCTCCAGTAAAACCTTGGGAATTGTGTAATTCCCTCAATCCACTGATGTGCCACATCTGTGGACTGAAACAAAGTGCTCCAAGAGAATAAGTTGTTGTTTAGAGTCTGATTAGTATTAAGAGCTAATAATAATCGACATGCACCTATTTTTAGATCAACGATCTATAAATAGACTTCGCCCAATATTCTAAAAATAAAATTTCATATATTTTTCCAACTTGATCAACCATCCACAAATAGCATCCTACAACTTTTGAAATATGATCACGATGTCTAAAAATAGACATAGTCTAAAAATAGACTTGCGCCAAAAGTAGCCTGCGGGCCCACTTAGTGAAGGCGACTCTTTTCACTAAGCTCATCATCTTGTTGAATCTCAACACAAAGTGTCCACTGAACATGTGCCCATGATTCATAAATACAAGAAGATTCATATTCCTAGATGGCTGCAACAAATTGACCAAAGGATCATGAAGTACATGCAACATAAGCTTTTCTAGATGATTTAAAACTGGAAAATAAGCCTCCTTCCAAACTGTTGTTTTTTCTGTGTACTGATCACCTTCATCAATGAATGCTGAAACATCGACCTTCATTACTGGCTGTAACAAATTTTTCACATGATCCTGAGAAATTAGCTCTTGCTAATTTGGAGGAATCAAGAAACATCCTTCTATTGCAACTGGATGCTTTTCATGATGAATTTCAGTAAGAGTGTGCTCTTGGTCTTCAAAAAATTCTGAACATATAGATGGAAAAGTTTCCTCTTGAAACAAAAACTCAAGAAATGAAATGTTTGAAGAAGAATCTGAATGACACTCCTCATCAATGTATTGGTCTCCTGAACACTGCTGAATACCTTCATATAATTCAAGGGAAAGATTGTGATCTTCATCAATTAATTGTTGATCAATATTATCTTTGGTCAAAGAAGACATTTTTTGCTAGAAATTATCATGAAGACAATATTATTTTTCAAGTTTCTTTAGAACAACTCTTCTCTTTCACTATTCTCTTCTTGATCCTTGATAATCTTATCAGTTTCATTTCCAATTGCAGAAATTGTTGTCTGTTGGGAATCCACCTGAATGTCAAGACACAAAACCTCTTCTCTTTCCTCCTGATGAGAATATAAATAAAACCAAGCTTCTTCAATCTCATCAAACATTAATCCCTAATCATAGATGTCAATTCCCATACGCTAAAAAAGATCATCAAACTTTCCAAAAAAAAATTCTATCAGCACTATAGAAGGATAAGTTTGTTTGTAATTGTTACAAAATGCTACATATAAATCCTTAAGAGAACATAGACTAGCAGATGATAAATTCTCATACCAAAACCTTTCTCTTTCTTCTAAGGTCTCCATAAATATTTTCATCAAGCAGCCTTCATGAATTACAACTTCTAGTCTACATACGTGCATGTGAAACTTAATCAAATGCAAAACAGCATAATCTCCTTCTTAACCTTTAAATTTAGGCAGATAGGTTAACCAATCAAAAAGAGGCATCGGGTTTGGGAAACCAGAGATATGAGATATATCCATAGGTGCATACCTTCTAGCAGTTGAATCCATCTTGAAATTAGTGAAGTCACCAAGAAGTTATTCAAGCTACCGATTTTTTGAGCAGTGGAGTCGCAGTGAAAACTTTGAACTTTTGGATTCTTCGGCACTAGAGTCGGCAGGTGAAAGATGCACAAGATTTCTTGTGCCTAACCGCTATTCACCATAAAAAATCAAAGCTAATCTTTGTCATTATTTCTCAGGAAATATTTAACCTTCACTCCCTGAAACGACGCCAAAAATGTTATGACTCCCTCCCATTCCCAAGGGTGAGAATGGAACTGAAGGAAGGTAACCACAAACTAATCTTTAGGTGAGGTAGCTAGCCCTACCAAAACCAGAGAGGGCTATTTAAATGTCACTTTAGCAGCCAATGAGATGACTATATGTATAATTATCTTAGGCTAGGTATTAAAGTTCAGTAAATTGGGATTTTGTTTGTTTTGAGTTTTTGCTGGATAGGAAGGATAGTTGGGGAACTAGGTCCAGGGTTTAGGTCAAATTTCAAAGGTTAGATTGTATAGGAAAGGATGAGGCTAGGTAGGTAAGCTTAGGAATCTGCTTGATTTTTCGTTTTGTATAGGGTGAATAGAGAGAGAGTTAGAATGAGCATTAAAATGAATTCATTCATCGGAAGAGAAGATACATGTTCATGTAAATCTTATTAAAACATAGCATGGAAAACCTGATTTCTATCTATATACTTATAAGATTAACATACATAATCATATATGTGAAGTAATTATAACATAACATTCAAATTTATAATATTACAGAGAAAAAAAAATTCTCAAAGGCATACCACTGGAGTCTCAACACTATGTCTACAACACTGTCTTTGATTTCATTAAAAAAAAAATGTACAATAGCTCCACTTCAAATAACAACTATCCAACCCTTCAAATGACTTGAGTTGGACTACATATAGGAAATAAGAGTCATGACACCTCATAGGGTCGAAATCCTATACAAATATCATCATAATTACATAAGATGAGTGACTTCCTGAATCTAGGGGAGATAGAAACCATTCCATCAAATTCAACTAAAGACTAACAGTGCATGTCTCCATTTAATTACATGTTTCCTCATCATAAGAAGCAAAACCAAACTCAATTACCCAAATGACACCTCATGGGATAGCTAAACTTCAAATTCTGTAGTTTTCCTAGCTTGACAACTGTCCAAAGGGAATCCAATGTAGAAACATAGCGCCATTTATAGAAACATCACGCCTCTCCAACAATGTAGCAGAATGAGTTTGGTTACAAATTTTGTCGGTTTTCTTCCACCTTTTGCAGTTGTGGAGTATTTTGAAGGTGAGAGAGGAGCTCTATCAAAAAATAAAGGATAAAATGAGTTGAGGAAGTCACTTTTTCCCTTTATAACATCATAAAGCACCCTTTTTGTCTTTTAGTGAAATCATGAACTTTGAGAAAAAAATTTATTTTTTGAAAAATTTGACAATGTAACAAGTTATGAGAGAATAAAAATTGTCTTGCTTTATTTTCCTACCTATGATAACTCCTTTGAAGATAGCTTGTATAGTGAAAATGACTCTTTGTTTGTCTTATTTATGACAAAAATTGGACATTCATGGTGGCGACACAAAACACCTATACACTGACCTAGGTGAAAGCATGGTGACTGACCTAAGAATCTAGATGATAATGGATGACATGACCTATGAAATGATAATGACCATGAATAGAGTGGAGGGAGTAGCATTTCAGACCTATACATATTCATCGAACATAATTTTATTTGAAAACTAACTAGATGAAATCCGGGTCACTACAAGGACTTTAGCACTCGTGCAATGACTCACTCAGATCACTGAAGGGAAAAATCTGCAGAGTCAGATCTAGGATATGTACAGGAAAGAGTAGTTGATCACCACACAGAATCGACCATGGTAGGAAGAGGTCATCCATCAATCTCAGATAGTAGATGGAAAACTTAAAGAGATGCAACATAAGTAGAAAGACGTGCTTCCAAAGATCTTTGGGCCGATGATTGAGAAGCTATTAGAAGAGGTGCGCCACGAAGAGAAACAATTTGTAACAATTATTTAGCCATTGAATATAGCTTAAAATGACAATGTAGATAAGGTTAAGGGTGCACCAGTTGAGTGACTTGGGATGAGTCACATGTGAGTTTTGGGGGCCTGTTGAGCATGGCCCAACTTGGTCCAATTTTGAGTCAAAGAATCCGCATTTTGAGGGAGTGGAGTGCGTGGTCCAATGAATATGAATATACCATGTGGAGTTTAGGGGCTTTGGGGTGGGTCTAAGCTACTCTTTTTGTAAAGGGTTCGGGTTCATTTGTTAGTTTTTGTCCACCCATGGTATGTGGACCATGCTATTGTACGAATGTAAAGGTTATACAAAGCAATAAATGTCAAGTCGAAGTAATAAGTTGTAAATATTGATAAGTTCAAGCTATTGAATATTTGTCTTTAGTTTGTTTTGGGTCTTAAGGGAAGGCTCCGTAGCAGTGTGCGTAGAGGCCTTGAAGAGTCTATAGCTTTGTGCACAGAGGCCTTGAAGAGTTTGCAACTTTGTGCGCAGACCACCTGAAGTTGTGCGCATAGGTTAGAGAAAGCACATGTATTTAAGAAGACTTATCTTAATAAAAGAATAAGAGTTTTGGAGCATATCTATGTTTATATGTGTATTTTCTTATTATCTGCATTGCAAATTTATTTATATGATTTTCTATTATGTTTCAATAATAAAGGCACACCGCACACAAATATTAATTGGTGATTTAAGTATAAACGATTAGAGTAGATAGATGTAACCGCACATTTTGGAATAAGTATAAGATAGAAGTTTAGGAGTATATCCACATTCTATTGTCCCTTTAGATGCAGAAAATTGGTTATGACATCCCGCAATATTGCCTCAGGTGAGATTGCGATCTACGCTGCAGGTCGTTTCTGAAAGGGCCGGTAATAGAGGGTTTTTTTGGTGCACAACTAAGTGTGAACATGGGTGATAGTGGGGTAAAACCCACATTCCCTAATTTCTCAAAATTTCAACCTCAAGCTGTGTGTAACGTGCCTTCAAAATTCATTGCCCAACCAGATCCACAATTTGGGAAAACTCACACTTTTCTAAATTCTGAGCTGGCAATTTAAACAAATAAATCTAAAATATTTAATATCTCAAATCTGAGATTTGAGATATTAAATTAAATTTCTCTTGCCAAAAACACCTGCCCACACCTTTGTACTCAATCCAATTTTAAATTTGACAAACTCTTCTAGCTATGGGAGTTTTCTTTCCAAGGTCATAAACCCCTCAGTACATATAGTATGCCCTTTTATTAAAACCCTTCAAGCCCCATATCCAAGGTTTGTCATTCTATGCAAGAGCTCTCTCTTTTTTTTATCTTCATATAAACCCTTATTATAAACCTTCACAATGCATAAATATGCCTTTTCCTTATATCCCGCCAACTAACATGTACAAGTCTATATGCGTTCTGTAATATATCAATATATATTACAACCTTCTTCAAATACTTCCAAGCCAACAATTACATGACACAACCACCGCGTTAACATACGATGCCATTACCAAAATTAAAATCCAACTTCAGCTCCTTTTCAATACTTCCCTAAGGTTTAATCATGATAAAATGGAACATATCGGCCTTTCACCCCAGACCATAGATCCACACCTTTTAAAAGGCCCGACCACAGACTTATAACATTAACCTTCACGCATTCAACTTTAATTAAACCTTGAATTGATTAATGCACGACCCAACACACAAGGGTCCCACTGTAGGTTGAACTTACCTCGCCTTAAGCGACGACGGGATCCCACAAGCCATCGCGTTGCAATCAATGATCCAACGGACATAGTTAAGTTTTGCATTTTTTTTCCTTCCGGACTTTAGCGTCCAAAAAAAATGCGACATACGTGGTTTTCAAAATCCGCTCGAGGACACGTGTTGGCCAGAGACCAATATTGTGTTGGTTTTATAAAAACATCTTTCCACCCTTTTGATCATGCGATACCACTAGTTTCTCATGCACTGGTTTCACTGTTCACACTCCTGTTGGTTCCGCCTTTCTATCACACTCATGGTTCCTTCCTCACCTTGTTCCATTATTTTATGTGTTCTGATCCTTTATAAGTGGCCCTTGTTCTATAACATTTCAACGCGGTCCTACTATATGTATAACACATAGTTCCATTACTCTGTGCCTCCAAGGTTCTGTCACCCCGAATTACCAACCTCCAGTTTAGCTCTCACCATCGTGGTTGATCAAGGAATGGGATTCCTTTCCGGCCTTTCTGCACCTCGATAATCATCATAAACACGTTAACCCTGAACGTGAACTCAAATCTCACTACGTCTAAGTAGATAATTTCTCTTTGGCTTCTTACACATAATATTTATAAAGGGTTGCCCCTTTTTTTATAGATTTCGTTCACCCATCAGCAACTCAACAACCCAACCAGTTGACAGAGTGCTAATTAACCCTATCATAGGGTCTCATTCACACATTCTTCTACGCCTTCTTCCTAAAATGTACATGCAGATTGTTAAGCTAAATTTTAGAATCTTCCTCATGCCCTGTTCATGAATATTCAAGGCACCCTCACAGGAAATTAGTTCAAGCAATACTCATGCAATATCCATTCATATAAGATTCACGAGAGTTCAACCATTCTCACACAGAAATTAAGCAACAAATGCACAGTAATACTGAGAAAAATTCCTCATTTATACAGTGAATTATCTTACAACTTCTATCTGGCCAGATCTTCGATCAATTGGCCCTTCTGCATCCTATTTTCATAGATCTCTCCTACACTCTACGCAGCCCTATGCAGGTCTCTAGGCAGGTCTCTATGCAGGTCTTTGCAGGTCTCTTTGCGGGCCTGTTAGGCTTATGTTTATACAAACACCACTGAATCGACTCAACTCCTCTAACATATCAAAACTCTTCAAATTCCCAGTTTTCTAACTTTAGACTAAATCCTAAAGAAACTGAAATTGAATCTCTTCACATGCCCACGAATCATTCGAGGACAGTTACAAATTTTCCTCTCTACATTTAACTAAAATCACTTAATTTATTCAATAATTACATGAGTAAGAAAATTATAAGACCCCCTATGTCTATCTATATAAAAAATATTAGCTTGGGTCTAATGCCCCTGCATCAATGGGTCGAAGCCCCTCCAAGCCAACATGTAGTATGCTCTAGTACAAAAAAATATAACCACTCCAATATAAAATCATGCTTTGATAGAAAAAATGACATGGAAGAGAAGGAAAATAAGCTCACAATGACCCTTGCATGCTCATTAAGGACCACAAAATATTTGATAGCAAGAGGAAAAAAAAAAAATACAATCATACAGTAAATAGAATGTATGATTCAAGAACATGTTCAAAATGGTCTACTCGTTCTCACTATAATCCATGTCATATTTACATATACATGGTATAAATTATCATGCATAATGTGTAGAAATTTGCTGAATAAATCACTTATTCAATGGAGATTAACCTCATCACACATCAATTTCGAATTGCATGCATAACACATAATCTCTTCTACAATTAATCGTCACATGCGGAAAGAATAGAAGTGATAGCACATCAATTCATCACACACATTAACACAGTATGTATGGGGAAAGCTTATATCTGAAAACCCCTCAGCTATTTTGTATATTATATGGAGAGAACATGCAGCAAATACATAGCACAATACTCCTCACAAGTACTCAGTGCTATCTCATGAAGCTACACACAAACTAGCTTGGTTTTGAACAAGTCACAGGTTCAAAACTCATCCACTAATTTCCTGCCTCTATTGCGCAATCAAGGCTGGTCTAATGAGAGATCCAAGTTTGAATCTCACTAGCTCCAACTGTGCAATTCTCATAGGTAATTTCCTCCAAGTGTGGTGCAAATCTCATGCACAACTAATGTCACAACTGATAGCTATCTCAACCCTTTCATCTACCTCTTTCACTTGTCGCCACTGAACTGTCCATGCACTGAGTTAAACTGATGTGTTCTTTAGTTGAATAATGAGTTAATATTTAGTGAATTAAATAATATTTAATTCACTCAACTCATCTCTAGTGTATTAGCTAGTTAAACTAAATACAACTAGTTCAACTAGTTAACCAGAACACCATCTCCATTAACTGTCGCATCAACTCCACTGAACTCCGCCACTTGAGCTCTAACTGAAGTCAACCATGCATTAGCTCATCTAACCCATACCTTTCCATAAATCATACCGGAAACTAAATGCACCACATCAGGGGGTCAAAGCTGAAGTGCTCAGTGGCGAAGTTTAGAGGTCCAAATATTATTAAGGGTAAATAATATTTAGTACATTATCAGCCACAACCCCTTGATCTAAAAATAGACTTCGACCTAAATACTAAAAATAGAGTCCATATATTTTTAGCAACATGACCAATCTACGAGAATAGCATACGCAACTCTGGTCCATGATCCATATGTCTAAAAATAGACATAGTCTAAAAATAGACTTTGCGCCAAAATTTGCCTGCGGGCCCACTTGGTGAAGGTGACTTCATTTCACCACGCTCCATCATCTTGCTGCATTTTCAGCACTCCCTCTCAGCAAGATATGGATTATCTGCAACCCCTATCGTGCCTCTGTGAAACTCAAATTTGCTCCTGGTGAGCGCCTTCGTCAAGATGTCTGCATCCTTATCCTCCGTGGGAATATATGAAAGCATCATGATCCTCCGCTGAACACAGTTTCTGATATGATGGTACCTAATGTCAATGTGTTTGGATCTATCATGAAACATTGGATTAGTCGAGAGCTTGATGCGGCTCTGGTTATCACAGTAAATCACAGTAGGCTCCAAATGCAACCCGAACAAGCCGACTAGGATCTTCCTCATCCAAATAGCCTTGCATGCAGCCAAGCTAGCTGCCATGTACTCGGCCTCTACTGAACTGAGTGCCACGGATCTCTGCTTCCTGTTGTACCAGGAAACTGCTGTCGACCCAATGCTGAAAACTCCTTCGGATGTGCTCTTCCGGTCCATTGGGCTCCCTGCCCAATCTGCATCAGTGAAGCCAGAAAGCTTCGCTCCATCCTCCTATCTATACCATAGACCATATCCCGATGTGCCTCTGATATAGTGCAATACATGCTTGCCTGCCTTCCAAAAGAGCTTGGTAGGCTTAACCATAGCTTGCGAAAGCTGGTTAATAGCATAACATATATTGGGTCGTGTATTGACCAGATACATAAGTGACCCCACCAACTGTCGATAGACAGTGGCATGCACTACCTCCGCTGAAGTAGCATCCTCCTTCCTCCAACCACCAAGAAGAGGAGTGTCAACAGGCTTACAACCATGCATGTTGAACCTCTCCAGAATCTCCCGAGCATACTTGCCCTGAAAAACAAACAGTCCTCCACTGCGCTGCCAAATCTCCAATCCCAGGAAATAATGAAGGATGCCCAAGTCCTTCATCTCAAACTCTCGTGCAAGATCCTCCTTGCATGAAAGTATCAACTGCTCATCGCCCGTCAAAATCAGATCATCTACATATAGTACGATGATCGGCTCCCTCACAAAATGTAAAGGTACGGAGTTGGGATCCGCCTCACTCTTGGAGAATCCAACCGCATGAATAGGCATACATCCATGTGTACCTTCGAAAACAAGTAGTGCCTTCAGCCATACGGTGCTCTCTTGGTCGGCACACATGAGACTCACTACGAAGATCTATTTTGGGCTGCTCTATGTACACCTCCTCCTCAATGACTCTATTGAGGAACGCAGTCTTTACATCCATCTGATGGATGTGCTACCCCATCTGAGCTGAGAGAGCTAGGATCGTCCGTATAGAAGAGTACCTTGCGACAGGTGCAAAGGTCTCCTCATAATTGATCCCCTCGATCTGCGAGAAGCCTCGGGCAACAAATCTCGCCTTGTACTTCTCCACACTCCTGTCAGCCGCCTGCTTCACTTTGTAGACCCATCTCGAGCCTACCACTGATTTCCCCTCCGGTCTTGGGACAATCTCCCATGCACTGTTCTTGATGATCGAATCATATTCTTCGATCATGGCATCTACCCATGCGGGCTCCTCCACAGCCTCCTCGAAAGAGGATGGCTCCGTCACGACACATTGACTCACAAGAGCCATGTATTCAGTGTACCAATCCGGTGACTGTCTCTGTCTGTGCTGTGCTGTAGGTGGTCCTACAACCTTCTCTGCATCTTGAGCTAGTCGCTTAGCTTCTATAGTGCACTTGCGCCCTCTGATGGTTGGCGCTACATGAGTGGTTTCTTCCACTTCATGAACCTCCTCTTGTGGCTGATCCACATCTACAAACTCATCGTTGGGAGCTAACAGCTCCTCCGTGGCATGCAAGTGTGGCTCCCTCTCAAGCGAACATTGCATGGCTTTCTCCTCCTGAAATTTAATATCCCGTCACACAACAGTCTTTCGACTATCTGGCACATACACCCGATAGTTGTGGGGTGTTTCAGTGTACCCCACAAATATTCCAACCTCGGCGGTTGGATCCAGCTTCTTCCTTGCATCCTTCGTCAGATGCATGTACACAGGAGATCCAAAAATCTGCAAATGGGAAATGTCCGGCCTCTTGCCAGAATAAGCCTCTTCTGGTGTACTCATGCCAAGAATCTTCTCAGGACAACGGTTCTTCACATACACTACTGTATTGCATGCCTCAGCCCACAGATGAAGGGGTAGGCCCTGATCATGCAACATCACCCGTGCAACACCCACAATAGTTTTGTTCTTCCGCTCAGCCACCCCGTTCTGCTGTGGGTTATGGGGTGCGATGAGCTCTCTCCAAATCCCTTCTGCACTGCAGAAATCCTTGAATTCAGCCGAGATGAATTCACCACCATTTTCACTCCTTAGAGCCTTCACCTTCTTCCCAGAATCCTTCTCGACCAGTGCTTTAAACTCACAGAACTTATCGAATGTATCACTCTTCTTCGCAGAAGAGGTCGACGCACCAGGAGGAAGTAACAAAGATCCGTGGTAGCAGCCGCCAAGCTGTCGAAGGCTGCGCGAGAAAGGACCACACATGTACGTAGCGAACTCTCTCGAGAAGGATGGAAGTGGTGGCAGCGACTGTCTTCTCGGCTGAAAGGTGGCTTTCACAAAATTTCCTAAAGTACACCCCCTGGCCTTTGATGCGGCGTGCAAGGGTGCCTGAAAACCCGGTCGTCTATTGCGGGATCTTCCAAAGCTCCATGGTGAAGGTGGCCCCGATCTCCTGTGCCCCACAGTTCCGCCCTCATCATCCCCGGCCTCACTTGCTTCTCACTTTGCATGCCATTCGCTGTAACGACCATCTCTTTCCTGGCCCGATAAGGTTGGTTTGAACCCCTACTTTTGGGTCTCTCCGGTAGTGTTAACGCGCGGGGAAAGCCTTTCCTTGGCCAGAAGGCAAAATGTACCCTTGTCTTCCAACATCCACATGAAGGTCAGTTCTTCTTCAATCCAGGCACATGCATGACATCCTTCAACATGAAGGGTTTACCAGACTCCCTCTGAAAGGATATGGTACCGATACCAGTCGCACTGTATCTACCATCATCGCCCATCTCGATGTGCACGCCCAGATCTTTGTCCTCCAGATCTGAAAACAAATCTCGATCTCCCGTCATGTGGAATGACGCACCACTGTCCAAGAACCACACTGATCCCATCACACTTGAAACCAAGCATGCGATCAGCGAAAATTCAAGCTCGAACTGTGAGGCCAAAGCCTCTCCATCTGCAGATCTTCCCGCTTGCTTGCTTTTCTTCTTCTTCGGATAATTTGTGGCATAATGTCCATGATCATGGCAGTGAAAACACTTCACCTTCGCCATGTCTTGCTTCTTGCCCTTTTCACCGGAATGAGAAGTTTTCTTACCCTTCCCCTTCTTTGCTTTGGCAGCCAAAGCGCAATTTTCTTCATCGGCTCCCTTTGATGAAGATCCATCCCTGGTAGTCCTCCTGATCTCCTCTTGCATGAGATCCGACCACAGTTGCTCCCATCCTGGCAACTTCTCCCAACCATTGACACTATCCTGATAGGAATTCCAAGCCTTCGGAAGACCAAGGAGAGCCAGGTCAACCAAGTCCTCTTCTTCGACAGTCACCCCCACACTTCCCAGCTCATCTCTGCATTGAGTGAACTTCGTGAGGTATTTTGCGATGCTGTCGCCTTTCTCCATCTTGATGTTTCTGAGTTTTTCTTTGAGCGCCAGCTTCCTTTGGTCACTCTTGCTTTGGTATAGATCCGTCAAAGCTTTCCACATTAAATATGGAGAAGCCTTTCCATGCAAGCTGGATACAATGTGATCCTTTACTCCCTCCAACAGGATCCTTCGACACTTCGCTTGTTTCTTTTGCCATGCTTCGACAACAGCAGCTTTAGTAGAAGTAGGCTTTGGAATATCTTTCTCCATGAATTCTAACATCCCATTATCATCTAATACAGCCTCCATGCGGTCCTTCCATGCAACATAATTCGAACTTCCTTCTAAGGCATATTCGAGTCGCAAACCATTGAAAGACACAAATCTGCAAATTCAAATTTCACCACCAGCTGATAACTCAATCGCTTCCGATCTACACTTTAGAAAAAATTATTTCCAAATCAGAGATTGACTGCATGGGCATTTACCAAACCTTTCACTTTCAGAAGAAAGATGAATCCGGAGGCTACCTGGCCCGTATGCAGGCTCTATCCGAGGAAATAAGTTTGCAATCACCGTAATAGATCTCGACAATTAATATAGCTCTGATACCATGTAGAAATTTTCTGAATAAATCACTTATTCAATGGAGATTAGCCTCATCACACATCAATTTCGAATTGCATGCATAACACATAATCTCTTCTACAATTAATTGTCACATGCGGAAAGAATAGAAGCGATAGCACATCAATTCATCACACACATTAACACAGTATGTATGGGGAGAGCTTATAGCTGAAAACCCCTCAGCTATTTTGTATATTATATGGAGAGAAAATGTAGCAAATACATAGCACAATACTCCTCATAAGTACTCAGTACTATCTCATGAAGCTACACACAAACTAGCTTGGTTTTGAACAAGTCACAGGTTCATAACTCATCCACTAATTGCCTGCCTCTATTGCGCAATCAAGGTTGGTCTAATGAGAGATCCAAGTTTGAATCTCACTAGCTCCAACTGCGCAATTCTCATTGGTAATTTCCTCCAAGTGTGGTGCAAATCTCATGCACAACTAATGTCACAACTGATAGCTATCTCAACCCTTTCATCTACCTCTTTCACTTGTCGCCACTGAACTGTCCATGCAGAGTTAAAGCGTGTGTTCTTTAGTTGAATAATGAGTTAATAATTAGTGAATTAAATAATATTTAATTCACACAACTCGCCTCTAGTGTATTAGCAGGTTAAACTAAATACAACTAGTTCAACTAGTTAACCAGAACACCACCTCCATTAACTCCTCAATCAACTCCACCAAAACTCTGCCACATGAGTCTAACTGAAGTCTAACATGCATTAGCTCACCTAACTCATAGGAAAAGCGTAATTCCTTCTGGCAGCTGCATGCCCCACCTCTGAGGGTCAAACTGAAGTGCTCCAAGAGAGTAAACTGAAGTTTAGAGTCCAAATATTATTAAGGGTAAATAATATTTGACTTCCCTATTTTTAGGATAGGCAGTCTAAAAATAGACTTCGACCTAAATGCTAAAAATAGAGGTCCATCTATTTTTACCAACATGACCAATCCTCCAAGAATAGCATACTGCAACTCCCGGTCCATGATCCATATGTCTAAAAATAGACATAGTCTAAAAATAGACTTTGCGCCAAAAATAGCTTGCGGGCCCACTTGGTGAAGGCGAATTCATTTCACCAAGCTCCATCATCTTGCTGTATTTTCAACATTATGCAATCCACTTAGCCTTTCTTCTCAACTATCAATTTCTTCTACAAATTAAAGACCCAATGTGAGTTTGTTCCCTACACAAAGTTTTCACTTTTGAACTCTCATTTTGAGATGATTAGCATTCATAAATGCTCCTACATTATAATTTAATTCCTCTTGCATGCATTCAATTGAATTCCAATATTCTCTTCTCAAAATGAAATCTTCTTTCTCTATATTGAAGAAAATTCATGTCACCACCTTTGGACCAGCCTCTTGTGTCTTTAACCAACATATACAAAACAAATATCCTCACAAGTACCAATCATTTTGAGACTATCTATTTATGAACCAACCCAATCATTTTCTTATCACATCCTTTTAATCCTTCATTGTCTTGAGTCTTTAGTTTCCTACAATCTCAACACCCATAACCACCATAAGGAAAATATTCATCTTGAAATCTTCTTGGTTCGCTACTTATTTAACCTTTTGGAAGCCTGCACCAAACCCTTTATTTTCACATTTACAAACCCTTTCCATTCCTACATGTAGTGTTCTCTTCCTATTGCATCCATGTACCAATGTTATCCTTGTACCTCCATTCCGATCACATATTTCTATGCTGACCTCATTAGTTTCTCTTTGGCTTGTTGCATACTAGAATACACCAACATTCCCTTGCATTAAAACCTAAATGAAGAAACATAAATAAGATGATAAATAATATATTATTTTCCAAACCCTTATAAATAGCTGTAACAATTATTAAAGAAAATAAAAACCTCAAAGTGAAGTAAATGAGTTGTTTTCTCCTTCCATCAAGGTGAATTTATTCATGATTTATTGAGAAAAAATGGTTAGATGAATTGGTTAGTTCAATTTTAACTTTAGCGAAAAGAGATGACAATATATTACTTAGGTGGATTTGTGATTCAATAAGAATCTATGACAAAGCGATTTCTTAGGAGGTGGTAGATTTATTTTTCCATCAAATGATGAGGACACAACAGTTCCATAGAGAAGATTGAACACAATTTCTAGGATGCAAAAATGAATATAAAAAACATTACACTCCCTCCCTCACTCATATTACTATCTGCCCCACTTAGCTGTAGAATGGACTTCAACACAAAAAAACCATTACCAATAATTATATTGTATTTGTATTCATATATTCTAAAGATGCATAAAATCAATGTGTTTATTCCATGGCACTATGGTACAATATTTTTTCTTGTTTGAAATTAGCTTTTTTGAACTTGAGTAAATAGTGCCCCAAAAAGAAATTAGTACATTTTTTCTCTCTTTTCACATTATAGAGATTGTGCTAATATCCTACAAATTTGTAGCCATAGCTAGGTATCTGAAAAATACCAAAATGCATGCCATAAGCGGATAAAACAAAATACTACAAATAATACCCCTTTCCATCGGTAAAGTCCCCTATCGAATTCAATCCTCCATATAGTTATTGCATCTTACAATCATTATTCAATCCAACTAGTTTATGCTATAATTATAATATGTAATTATGTTCAATCCTCTTTGAAGAGAAAGAGTTAATGGTACCAAATAAAAATCATATAATTACTATATATTTCTAGTGCAAAACTGTAATCAACCTTCTATTTACTAAAAAAATAATTGTTACCCTTCAGTTAAATTATAACTAGTTTTTTTCTACAATTATCTTCAACCATATATGTATAACAACAATCGATGGCATTAAATGTAAATCCTATAATTTCTATATTATTGTTGTATAGAATTGTTTCAATAAAATACCTTTCAGTTAAATGATATCTCAAAATTTTGTAAAGGTCACCAATCTATAGAATTTTAACCTATATTTGAAACTGCTCATGTAATGCACTAAAACATAAGACTCAAATATACTATACCAATATGTGGAAGTAAATTCATAATCGAGAACACAAATCATTAACATGCATCAGGATTCAACACACATACACAAAGATATATCTAGGGGAAAGAAACTGCTCAAAACCCCTTACTATCTATATTGCATTAATCAAAGAATTTGGATGAATACAATATGCTCTGCTCAACCTTGAGCTCAACCTGCACTTATATCTTCTATCCTCTACTTGATTGACTGATCTTGGCCAATACTTAGCCAAATTTATGCCTTCCCAAGCTCCAATTTCCATGTGTATTTCCTTGAGGATTTAGAACCCTATTAATTAGGAAATTCGTCAATCGAGATTGCACAATTCCTTTAGGCCTTCCTTCGACTGCATGCATGAGATGTAAAATTTAGAATATTCTACAATTGATAACACAGTGCCCTTGAACTCCAATCTCAATTGGGTAAATCGAATATTGTGCATGCCTGAGTTAATTTGGGTTGATTGAAAAATTAACTGGTTGAAGACTAGATTTGCACCCTACTGCTAGACCTCTGACTACTTCCTCCAACAATTGGAACTATTTTAACTAACCATAACTCAATTTAATTGAATTAATTTGTTAAAAATCAAGTTAACTCAACCTAGGCTCCTAAAATTTAGGAGTTACTATACACAACTCAAGTTCATCCTCTAACTCAAATTAACTGAGTTAATTGAGTTATAACAACTCAATTAACACATTCAAGTTGTCCGTTGATGTGGAATTTCGAATTTTCTCCTAATTTAATCAAAGGAAAATTAAATTAGGAATTTCTTGCTGGATTTTCAACACTCCCTCTCAAGAAGAAAGGGATATTCAGATGCCCCAATATTGCTACTATGGAAAGCAAATTTTTCTCTTAACAATTATTTTTCCAAAATATCTGCATCTTGTTCCTTTGTCAGATTGTACTACAACAACATGAACCACCTCTGCACACAATCTCAAAGATGGTGGTACCAAATATCTATGTTCTTGGAACGATCGTGAAAAACTAGATTCTAAGAGAGTTTGATACAAATTTTATTCACATTAAATCATAGTAGGCTCCATCATCTAACCAAATAACCAAAAATGGATCTTCCTCATCTAGATATCCTCACAAGCTACTTGAATAGAAGCCATGTAATCTGATTCTGTTGAACTGAGCGCAACTGATCTCTGTTTCCTATTGTATCAAGAAACTGCTACTGACCCATTACTGAAGATTCCTCCTGAAGTTATCTTCCCATCTGATGGAATTCCAGCAAAATCTGCATCTTTGAAGCCTTGCAACTTCACTCCCTCCGTCCTTCTATACCAAAGTCCAAACTGAGTGGTGCCTCTAAGCTACCATATTACATGTTTAGCATCCCTCCAAAGTATTTTGGTTGGTCGAACCATGGCTTGGTTCAAATGATTGAATACATAACACATGTCTGGTCGTGTGTTCACCAAATACATGAGAAAAACCACCAAATCCATGTACATAATAACATCCACTTGCTCACCTGAAGTGGAATCCTCTTTCCTCTAGTTGGTCGCTAGAGGAGTCTCCATGGGTTTGCATCTGTCCATGTAGAACTTCTGAAGTATCTCATTGGCATACTTTCCTTGAGAGACAAATAATTCCCCTTCTCTCTGCCATACTTGAAAACAAAGGAATTAGTGCATCAACCCCATGTACTTCATCTCAAAATCTCTTTCAAGGTCCTACTAACAAGACCTGATAAGTTTTTCATCACCGGTCAAAATCAATTCATCGACATAAAGAAAAATAGTCAACAATTTACCTTCTACTATAATGTGGTAAAGGTTTTCATCTGATTCACTTTTGGTGAATCCCAACGGGTGAGGTAACTATTGACCTTGGTGTACCAAGCATGAGGTCCTTGCTTCAAACCATAAAATGCTAGCTTGAGTCAACACACTTGCGACTCTCTTTCGAAGGTCTCAACAACTTCAGGATTTTCAATGTACACTTCCTCCTCAACCATTCCATTGAGGAATTTTGTCCTCACATCTATTTGGTGGATTCCCCCCCCCATATGTGCAGCCAAAGTGAGAATTGATCCGATGGAAGGGTACTTTGGTACAGGAGAAAACATATCTTCATAGTAAATCCCTTCTACCTGAGAGTACCCCTTGAAAAAAAAACTCACCTTGTGCTTCTCGATTCTTTTGTATGCTGCATTATTTACCTTTTAAAGCTATCTCAAACCCACCACTGAATTATATGTAGGTATTAGGACCACTTCCTAAGCACTATTTCTGATGATGGAGTCATACTCCTCTACCAAAGCATCAACCCATACTGGCTGCTCTAATGCTTCCTCAAATGAGGATGGTTTTCTTTCTAATAGATCACCCATTAGAGCCATGCAGCCTATGTACCGATCTAGTGACCTCCTTTGCCTATGATATGATGTGGTTGCTCCCACATTCTCTCTAGCATCCTACACTAATATGTTAGCTTCCCTGGTCCGCTTCCTTCCTTCCCTGGATGTCTCTGTTTGAGTGGTTGTCTCCACTCTTTTCTCCTATTCATGTGGCTACTCCACATATTCTTGAGGTTCTTCCTTCAGAGTCAACAACCCCTGGTCTACATGCAACTGAATCTCCCTCTCAATACAACAACTTCTCTTCATCAAACTTCACATATATATGAACAAATGTCATCCCAAGAGATGGTAGGTACACCTAATAGTTGTGAGGTGCATAAGTGTACCCCACAAATGTGCCCAAATCAACTGTCGACTCTATATTTTTCCTTACTTCCTTGGAAACATGGAAATATACTAATGATCCAAAGATCCTGAAGTGTGACACATCTAGTTTATTCCCTGAAAAATATTTTTATGGTGTACTCAACCCAAGAATCTGATGATGACTCCTGTTCTTCACATATACCGCTACGTTGCATGCTTCGTCCCTCAAGTGCAGAGGTATGCTTTGATCATGAAACATCGCCCATGCATCTCCCACAATAATTCTATTCTTCCTCTCATCCACCCCATTATGTTGTGGGTTATGGGGTGCTATCAACTCTCGTTGAATGCTTTCATTTTCACATAAGTTTTTAAACTCATTCGACACATATTCACCACTGTTATCTCTTTTGAGAGCCTTCACTTTTGTAATATTCCCAAATTTTCACCTGATATTTGGAATATTAGAGTTCTTAACTTTATTAATGAATTAAGTAAATAAAAGAGTGGAGGGATCCATAATCCTCAATATGAATAAATATCCACTTTTTATGTGTGAATGTAGATTAATTAAGCCTAGATCTACATAATGAGGTAGATGAGAAACTACTAATGTGAATGGAATTGGAGATCATGTCTCATTAATGAGATGGATCATGGAGGTGGACACAGTCAACTAAGATCTTGAAGAGGTAAAACATGAGATCATGGAGCATTCATGATAAGATGATGGAGGAAGTTGTGCAATTAATGCACACATGATGGAGAGGGTGTACATTGCACCTAGACATGATGAATGACTTGGATAGACAACACAGTCAAACATGGAGGATCTTGTCCACATGCACAACTCAGTTTAGATGAGGGCCAAGGCATGGGAAGGATCAAACATTATATAAAGAATATGAAGGAAAAAATGAAGACATGCTTGTGATTATTGATGTTGAGGATCTGTTTAGATTTGGAATTGTCATGTGACCTTCCATTACTTTCTTGGGATGTTTAACAAAGATTTCCAGTGCTGTTTAGCACATGGTGTTCCTGGTCAGGAATCCCACCTCTTTCATTGAGTGATCTCTTGGAAGAGGATTGCACTTCATTCTACATCAGGCATTGGTGCCACATATATTTTCCTAATTTCTCCAGAACATTCATATTCAGAAATTGTAGATTTCTGAAGATCAGTTTGGGAGGTGGAGGTTGTCTTCAGTATTTTAGCTGGAGAACTGGTGAAGGTTTATTCCTATCACCTTGGACTTAAAGATCAACATTCCCAGAGATTCATTTTAGATCTGGCATCAGGCCAAAATTTATTGACCTCCTAACAACAGTAATACCTTCAGGAATTACACTGTCCATTTTGAAGATCCAAAAGGTGGAAGGAAGTTGCTAGAATTCCAGCTAGTAATCCTGTGAGGGATCATCCCCTCACCTTGCCATCAGTATTTCCATCAGCCTAGAGTTTATCACAACATATTTCATTAGGAAGAAGGCCTCTCTTTCCCTTACAATGCAGTTTCTATGAGCAATTGTGTTGTAGTAGTTGTAATCATTATTGGAGGATGGAGAAGCTAGATCTAGAGCTTCTAGCTTGTATTATCTGAAGGAGGGATAACCCCTTCAAGCTTAGATCTGATCTTGTGACATATTTCAGCCATCTATTTGTCAGATCTAGCTTTAAATCTGTAATCCCAGCAGATTAAGGATCAAGCCCTAGGAGGGTGATTTTCCAAAGTTGTAGATCTGGAAAATCCTTTCTGGGTTATCTTGGGAATCCATCACATTGGCGAGATCTTGAATCTTGACATCATCAGAGCTCTAGATTTCAATATATCTGCATTTTCCTTTTTAGAATGCAGTCATATATTCATATTCTACTGAAGGAAAAACGCAATATTTACTTCCAGCAGCTCTCCAGTTACGCAGTGCCTAATTTGGCATGTTTTCAGGGTGATTCTAGGCCATCTCTCTAGCTAGATCTACTCATATTTTGTAAATTGTGTAACTGAATCATCTCCATATAATAAAAATTCTCAGATTCTCTGTAAATTCTGATGTTGTCTTGAGATTTATTGTTTAATTAGTTGCAATTCTTATATTGTGTTTAAGTATTATTGCATTCTCCCTTTTGGGATATTACAAATTTTCTGCCAGTTTCTTTCTCAGCAAGTGCTTTAAACCCAAAAAATTTAGAGAATGTTTGGTATTTCTTGTACAATAAGAAAATCCAGCACTTACATGAGAAATTATCTAGAAATATACCATAATACCTGTACTTGGCCATGGAGGCTGTTGAGAAAGGTCCACAGACATCAGAGTGGATCCTTTCAAGGATTGCATGCTCCCTATTATCCCAATCATTAAAGGTGTATTTTGCGTTCTTCCCCAAGGTACACCCTTTTCATGTATTTTGTTACTCCAATGCTGCATTGGGGAGGCATGTGGTGATTTGTTGCATGATGTTGAAAGCTGCATGATGCAAGGGGACAAGTCTTCTATGCCACAATTCACCAACATCTCTTCTCTGCACCTTCTCCACCTTTGTGCTCAAAGAAACACATTCTTCCAACCGACATCTCTTCTCTGCACCTTCTCCACCTTTGTGCTCAAAGCAACACATTCTTCCTCATCCAACCTGTAGAAGTTCTTCACTTGAACCCCAATCTACTTGACTTGTCCCATAGCGATGTGGCACAAAAAATCATTTGCTCTGTTGAATATCACATCGTAGCTACAATTTTCCAACACCGCAATGAAAAAAAAGTTATTCTTCAGATCTAGGAAAAAAATCACATCCTTGATCCTAAGAGGGGAGCCAAACTCCCTCCAAAAAGTAACTATACTGATATCGCTCATGCTATACCTCCTATCATCTCCCATCTCGATGTGCATCTCGAGGCCTTTCTCCTCCAGGCCATTGAAGAGATATATGCTCCTCGTCATATGGAATGAGGCACTGTTTTCAAGATACCAAACAATTCCCATCACTGTGATTGCCATACATGAAATGAGGGTAAAATCAAGCTCAAATTATGAAGATAGAGCTTCACTTTCTGCTCCTCCTAAGGTCTTGTTACTTGTATTCTTGTGTGAACATTTTGTGGCATAGTGCCCGAATTCATGAAAATGAAAGCACTTGATTTTGGACAAGTCCTTTTTCTTACCCCTTGACTGGAATCTACTTTGGATTGGGATTTATTCCCTTTCCATTTTTTTTTTCTTTCTATCCAAGGAAAAAATCTCCTCATCCTCAACCTTAGATGAGGTCCCATCTCTATTGCTCCACCTTTTTCTTCCTGCACTAGATCTAACCATAACAACTCCCATATTTGTAGTTCCTATCTACCATTTATGAAATCTTGATAAGTATGCCAAATCTTTGGAAGACCCTAGAGGGAAAGAGCTACCAAATATTTTCTAGGACATTCACATCGACCTCGCCAAATTCATCACGACAATGTGTAAACTTTCTCAGGTACAACGAAATTTTTTCATTATTTTGCATCTTAATACTTCAAACCTTGTCATTGAGTGCAAACTTCACGTGGTCATTATTGTTCTCAAACAAATATCTCAAAGTTTTACAAATCACGAATTAAGTATCTTTCCCATGAAGATTCAAGACAATATGGTCTCAAACTCCCTCTAATATGATTCTCCTTTCTTTAGCGACATCCTTCTTCCATTGAGAGAGACCCTCGATATCAAGTGTTTGTGGTTTTTCTACATTTTTCTTGATGTATTCTAGTAGCCCATTATCATCCAATACTGCCTCCATACAGATCTTCCAATGCCACAAAATTTTAGGTTCCTTTCAAAGCATACTCAATCCCGAGTCCATTGAAGTTACGTCTTCTCTGTCCTGAAGAAAACCTGCAACACTGATCTTGAAATTCAAACCTCCTGCAATGACAAATTCAAATTCTCTTATCTATTGTGAATATAGCTCTTATACCATGTAGAATTTTAATTTAGATTCGAAACTACTCATGTAATGCACTAAAGCATAAGACTAAAATCTACTCTACCAATATGCAAAAGCAAATTCACGATCCAAAACAAAAATCATTAACATGCATCAGGATTCAACACATATACATAAAGATATATATAGGGGGAATAAATTGTTCAAAACACCTTACTATCTGTATTGCATTAATCGATTAATCTGGATGAATAGAATATGCTCTGTGCAACCTTGAGCTCAACCTGCACTTGTATCTTCTATCCTCTACTTGACTGACCGACCTTGGTCAATACTTAGCCAAATTTCAGCCTTCCCAATATTCTATTTCCTTGCACCGTTTCTTGAGGAATTAGGCCTCTATTAATTAATAAATTCCTCAATCTGGATTGTGCAATACCTTTAGGCCTTCCTTCATCTCAATGCATGATATGCAAAATTTAGAATATTCTACAACTGATAGTACACTTCCTTGGAACTCCTATCTCAACTGGGTAACTTAAATTTTGTGCATTCATGAGTTAATTTAGGTTTATTGATCAGTTAACTAGTTAGACATTGAATCTGCACCCCACTGCTAGACCTCCTACTAGTTTCTCCAACAATTGGAACTAGTTTAGCTGACCGTAACTCAATTTAACTGAATTAAATTGTTACAACTCAAATTAACTCAACCAATGCTCCTAAAATTTAGGAATCCTTGTACATTACTCAAGTTCATCCTCCAACCCAAATTAATTGAGCTAACTAAGTGATAGGAACTCACTTAACACATTCAAGTTTTCAGTTGATGTGGAAATTTGAATTTTCTTCTAATTTAATCAAAGGAAAAAATTAAATCAGGAATGTCTTGCTGCATTTTCAACACTCCCTCTCAACAATAAAGGGAATATCAGATACCCCAATATTGCTTCTATGGAACTCAAATTTTCCTCTTGACAATGCTTTTGTAAAAATATATGCATCTTGTTCCTATGTTGGAATGTATTGCAACAACATGATCCACCTCTGCACACAATATCGAAGATGGTGGTACTTGATATCTATGTGCTTGGAACGATTGTGATTATCACATTAAATAATAATAGGCTCCATCATTTAAGAAAATAACCCAATAAGGAAATTTATCATCCAGAGAGCCTCACATGTTGCTTGAATCACATACATGTACTCTACTTCTGTTGCACTGAGTGAAACTGATCTCTCCTTTCTGTTGTACCAAGAAACTGCTACTGACCCAATACTAAGGATTCCTCCTGAAGTGCTTTTCCAATATGATGGAATTCTAGCCCAATATGCATCTATGAAGCCTTGCAACTTCTCTCCTTATGTCCATTTGTACCAAAGTCCAAAATGAGTATTTCCTCTGAGGTACCGTAGTACATGTTTATCAACCCTCCAAAATAGTTTAATCAGTTGAACCATGACCTGGTTCAACTGATTGACTGCATAACACATGTCGGGTTGTGTGTTCACCAAATACATGAGAGAACTCACCAATTACCTGTACAGGGCAGCATCCACTTCCTCACCTAAAGTGGCATCCTGTTTCCTCTAATTGGTCGCTAGAGGAGTCTCCATGGGTTTTCATCTGTCCATGCAGAACTTTTCAAGTATCTCATTGGCATACTTTCCCTTATAGACAAGGAGTTCCCATTCTCTCTGCCATACTTTCAAACTAAGGAAATAGTGCATCAACCCCATGTCCTTCATCTTGAACTCGCTTGCAAGGTCCTCCTTGTAAGACTTGATAAGCTATTCACCATTGATAAAAATCCAAGTCATCAACATAAAGAATAATAATCAACAATTTAACTTCTATCAGAATGTGGTAAAGGTTTGTATCAACTTCACTTTTGGTGAAGCCCAACCCGATGAGGTAGCTATCAATCCCAGTGTACCAAGTACAAGGTGCTTGCTTCAACCCATACAATTCTCACTTGAGTCAACATACATGCAAATATTTGTTGGAGGTCTCAAAACATTTAGGTTGTTTAATGTACACATCCTTCCCAATAACTCCATTGAGGAATGTTACCTTCACATCCATTTGGTGGAATTTCCACCCCATCTGTGTAGCCAAAGTGAGAATCGATCTGATGGAAGAGTACCTTGCTATAGGAGCAAATGATTCTTCATATTAAATCCCTTCTACTTGAGAGTACCCCTTGGAAACACACCCGTCCTTGTGCTTCTCGATGCTTCTGTCTATTGCATGCTTTACCTTGTAGAGCCATCTTGAACCCAACACTGACTTGTATGCAGGTATTGGGACCATTTCCCAAACACTGTTTCCGACGATGGAGCCATACTCCTCTACCATAGCATCAACCCATATGGGATTTTCTATTGCTTCCTCGAATAAGGCTGGTTCTATCTCTACTAGCTCACTCATCAAAGTCATGTAGTCTGTGTACCGATCTAGTGAACTCCTTTTCCTGTGCTATGATGTGGGTGCTTCTGCATTCTCTCTAGCATCCTGCACTAATCTGTCAGCATCCCTAGTTCGCTTCCTTCCTTCCCTATATGTCTTTGCTTGAGTGGTTGTCTCTACTCTCTTCTCCTCTACATGTGGTTGCTCCAAATATTCTTGAGGTTCTTCCTTCGAAGTCAAAAACTCTTGGTATTCATGCAAAAAAATCTCCCTCTCAAGGAAACACTTCATTTCCTTGTCTTCATCGAAATTCACATCTCTACGAACAACTTTCATTCTAAGAGATGGAATGTACTTCCGATAGATGTGAGGTGTATCTGTGTACCCCACAAATATGCCCAAATCAGCTGTCGGCTCTAGATTTTTCCTTACTTGCTTGGAAACATGGAAATATACTAATGATTCAAAGATATTGAGGTGTGACACATCTGTTTCTTCCTTGAAAAATATTCTTTTGGTGTACTCATCTTGAAAATTCGATCATGACTCCTGTTCTTCACATATACCGTTGTGTTTCATGCTTAGGCCCACAAGTGTAGAGGTAGGCTCTGATCATGCAACATTGCCCATGCAACTCCCACAATACTTCTATTCTTCCTCTCATCCACCCCATTATGTTTTGGATTATGGGGTGCTATATAATATTCCCAAATGGGGAAGCAGCAATATATGAACACAATAATGGAAAGAGCAGTGATAAATCAACACATAAAATGTGAGAAGATCATATAGCCATCATATTAATATCATAACAACAAAATGTATATAAGTCCTTGAGGAAATCATCACTCAATTTAGGAAAAACAAGCCTCAAGAGAACATGTACATGAAATATGAAGATCAATGCTACACAAATCATGCCCAAGGCTATGACAACACAATTTTATTAAGAATAACTACTGCTGGAAAGTGTAAATACACAGATATGAAACTATATAGCTCATATAATGCTGGGAACAGAGACTTAAGCTCCCAAACACATTTTCAAGACAACCCGGGAAGGATTTTCTGAAATATTGTAATATTCCTTTTCAGGAATTTCTGCAATATCTGTAATAAGGACGCTGTATAAGGAAACCAATGCAAAAATAACACATACCAGGACTTGGATCCTCTAAAATATGCTGTATGTAGCTTAAATATAGAATGGCATTAGAAAACAATAACTCTAGCTACACTAAACAGATCTCCCCAACTCAAATATGCTAAAAAGCACCACAACCCCAATACTTCATAAAATAGAAATGCCGGAGGCAGCAAAAACGTTATTTTTGTTATGAAAACTACAACAATGGATGGAATAAAATATATTTGAATCTTTCATTCATTATATAATCAGAAATGAGAGGGTTTTCCTCTTTTACAAACACATTGGGACCCCCCCTGGCAAGGGTTTCCGGCAAAATAGCAACACAAGATACACCACTACAGAAAATAATGATGTACCAATCAACTATGTATTGAGAAATATTTGATATGATCTGAAATGGACACACAATAAAATAATTGGCCCAAGACCTTCCTCAATAGATCTCTTGGAGTGGGAATAACCTCCTCCTCTTCTAAAACAAGCACAAATGAGATAGATGCAACCCCAGCTACTGCTGCTGCTGCAGAAATAACACATTCACTGGAAGTGACTGCACTATCAAGGTTAGTGGATGGTTCTCCTCAAGATAGATAATGAGAATTGAACTCAATACCTCTTCCTTATATCTCCCAATCATCTATATCAATGACAAAGACAGAATCCCCACATGAGAATCCTTTTGCACTAAATAGTGCTGCAACTCTGGCTAAACAACTGAAGCTTGCAATAATTCATAAGACTGAAACAAGATGATTGAAATGAATGAATCCTTTGCTACTATCCCCTCCTTTTTATCCTTGGTGAGCTTCTCCATCCTGGGCCCCACTCATTGGTGATGTAGCTTCCTTGAGAAGTTTCCTCCTTCAAAACTGCGCTACCCTAGTGGCTTTCCCTCCTTTTGTGACAGCACTATTGACTTTTCAACTATAGTTAGCTCCTTGATTTTTCCCCTCTTCACACTAAAGTGGTTTTATTTTATCCTCCTACCTCAATCCATTTTCACACTAGTATAGATTTTATTGTGTTTCCTACTTCTTATTTCAAAAATGGAGCAATTATAATGTTCCAAGTAGCATTACTAATTGGGTACATTACAGTCCTCCCCGCTCAAAATTTACTTGCCCACAAGCGATAGTAAAGAAGGATGCTGTGAGATCTTCTCTTCCTCCCATGTGGCATCCTCATCTGGTAGATTCCTCCATCGAATCAGATATTCCTTGATGACTCTATTCCTCAGCTACCTCTCCCTTGTGTCTAAGATTGCTTCTGGATGCAAGATCAAGTGGCCCTCATCATCAATAGGCGGAAGTTCCATTTGGAAATTACATTCATCCCAATGGCCTTCTTGAGGCAAGAGACATGGAAGATAATGTGGATCTTGCTCCCTTTAGGATGCTCCAGCTCATATGCTACTTTACCGATACATTTGTTCACCCTGTATGGCCCATAGAAACGTGGTTTGAGCTTTTCAGCTCCCTTCACCTTGAGTGTGGAATGTTTGTAAGGTTGAAGACGTAGGTAGACAAGATCTCCCACCTCAAACTGTCTCTCATCCAACCACGGTCTGCATATATCTTCTGCTGGTTCTGAGCAGTGGCAAGGTTGTCTTTGAGTGCTCTGAGTATGTCTTGGTTCTCTTGAATCCAGTCCCTTGCTCTTGGAGATTTACTTGCCCCAAACATAACATCAAAAAATGAAAGTGCCTCGTACCCATATGAGGCTCAGAATGGAGTCATGCCAATAGAAATATGGTGAGTAGTGTTGTAAAAATACTCTCCCAAGTGGAGCCAACGCAGCCAAGCTTTCTGCTGCCTTGCCACATAGTTCCTCAAATAGCCTTCTAGCCACTTGTTCACTATCTCAGTCTGTCCATCAGTTTGGGGGTGATAGCTAGTACTTGGAGTCAAATCAGTCCTCACTAACCAAAAAAGTTCCTGCCAAAAGCCACCCATGAAGCGGCTGTCTCGATCACTCACTATGGTCCTAGGGAGATCATGGAGCCTAAATACATCTCTAAAGAAGAGCTTAGCTACCTGTGAAGCAGTATAATGTGAAGAAATGGAAAAGAAATGAAATTACTTTGTTAGTCTATCAACAACAACAAAGATACAGTCCTTACCCTGCACTGTCGGTAAGCCGGTGATGAAGTCCATAGATATGCTTTCCCACTTCCCATCTGGAATAGGTAGTGGCTGCAACAATCCAGTAGGGTGAGTGTGTTCTCCCTTGTATTGTTGGAAAATGGTGCATTCCCTGACATGCTAGAGCACATCCTCCTTGAGACCCTTCCATGATAATATCTCTCTGATAGATCTGTAAGTCTTTGTGAAACCTTGATGCCTGGAAAGTGGTGAATCATGTGAGGCCAATAAGGTCTTCTCCTTGAGCTTAGAATTCTTAGCCAAGTAGATCCCATCCTTGTAATAGATAATCTCATCTAGTAATGGAATATCCCCATAAAGTATCTCACATGCAAAGTCATCTTTGGAATACTCAATTAAGAGTTGAGCCTTCCAATCTGCGTCCATGCCCCTCAAGGACAGCGTTGTGGGCCTCCTAGATAGTGCATTAGCTACTATATTGCTTTTCCCCTTGACATATTCTACGTAAAAATCATAGGCTTGGATTTTTCTCACCCACTTCTGTTATCTCTCTTGGAGTTGTCTTTGTTCAAGGAAGAATATAAGACTATTGTGATCATTCTTCACCTTGAACTTATTTCCCACCAAGTATTGCCGGAATTTGGCGAATGCATGCATGATAGCCAGCATTTCTTTATCATAGATGGGGTATAAACTCTCATGAGGGCGCAACTTCCTGCTCTCAAAGGCTATAGGATGCCCTCCTTGCATCAAGACTCCCCCAATACCTTCACCTGATGCATCACATTCTAGCACAAAAGGTTGAGAAAAGTCAGGTAAAACCAAAATAGGACAACTACTCATTACCTCTTTGAGCTTATCAAAAGTCCTCTGCACTGTAGGTGTCGAATGGAAAGCTCCCTTCTTCGTCAAGTCTGTGAGTGGTGCTGCTAGTTGTGAGAATCCTTTCACAAACTTCCGGTAATAAGTGCATATGCCCACAAACCCTCTGAGTTATGTAACATTCTTGGGTTTAGGCCAATTTCTGATAGCCTGTATCTTCTCCTCATGTACCCTCACTCCATCCACTCCTATGATATGCCCCAAATACAACATCTATGTGAGGCCAAATTCACATTTGGAGAGCTTGGCATAGAGTTTCTGCTCCTTGAGGATATGTAGGACTGTCTCAATATGCTGCAAGTGTTCCTCCCAAGTGCGGCTGTAGATAGGAATATCATCAAAGAAGACCAATACAAACTTTCTGAAATGACCACGGAAGATTTGGTTCATGCAAGATTGGAAAGTTGCTGGAGAATTAGTCAATCCAAAGGGCATTACCAGAAACTCAAAATTCCCATAGTGACACCTGAACACTGTCTTGGGGATATCTTGCTCCCTCACCTTGATTTGATGGTACTCGGACCTCAAATCAATCTTGGAGAAGTATTTGGATCCCCTTAAATCATCCATGAGTTCATCGATCCTGGGTATAGGGTACCTGTTCTTCATAGTCTTCTTGTTCAAGGCCCTATAATCAATGCACATCCTCAATGTGCCATTTTTCTTCTTTACCAAAACCACCGAGGAAGCAAAAGGACTAGTACTAGGCCAGATGTGTCCTAGTGCTAGCAGCTCTTGGATAGCTCTTTCAATCTCATCTCTGTAAGCCTTGGGATGCCTATAAGGAGTGGTGATTACTACTTGGACCCCTTGTTCCAACTCAATGGTGTGTTCAAACCCTCGGTTAGGAGGTCTCCCTAGTGGGATATCCCCAAATATTGGTCCTGTTGGGGTTCCCATGTTTTGGCCAGATTGGCAAGACCAAAAGATGAGACAACATCAGAACCACTTTTGGGCCCTAGGATCTAGCTCTCCTGGACCTGGAGAGGGATCTCTCCAAATAGAGCAAAGAATGATATATCTTTGATGCTCAAGATGAGATGTTAGGCTAGTTATGAAGCACAAAGGGGGGTTTTAAATGATTTGGTTGGTTGGTTGCTGGGTTGGTTATGGGATCATAAACTGAGAAGGAAATGGGAGAAAAGGAACAAAGCAACAAGAAGTTTCAGTGAAGGGAATAGGTCAAGACAGTGCCATCCATTGGGCCATGGAGTCATGAAAGGAGAATTACTTGCAACAACTGGCCAAGGCTTTCAGAGGGAGAGTCATCTATACTAAAGGATCTCTTAGATAGATGATGGAATGGAACATTAAGGAGAGAAGGTGAAAGAAGGAAAGCAACCCAATTTCTGTCTATAGATCAGGTCAGAGGTCATTTAACTCCAGACCTGCTTGGACATACTCAAAGGGAGCTCTCAAAGAGGGACAAAGGGGCTGCTTATAGATCGGACCAGAGGTCATTTAACTCCAGGTCTGCTTTAGCAACTTCAAAGGAAAAACAGAGATAAATTTGACAAATAAACATCCAAGCAGCAAACCCCCAAGTTCATACATCAGCCAGCAGGAAATAACATCCGTTGCACTGGTTAAACCACATGAATTCACTCTTAGATAACACATAAAGTAGAAAACATTAAAGGTAGGGAGAGCATGAACATAGGGCACCTAACAAGGGTGAATCCTATGCTATACTTCTGTTTCCTACCAGAAGAACATGAAACAACATGAAAATGTAATAAAAAAAGTTAGGAAAACCATCACCAATAGTAATAGACCAGGATCCTGTGAAATGTGCTTTGATTAATTGATGAAAAACTAGTCATTTACAATAAGCCCAATGGCTAATACAGTCCAAACTTCTCCTCCCAGCCTATTACATACAAGCTATTCTGTAACTCCCTCCCAAGACTGTTCTAATAGTCAAACTGAATCCCTCTAACAGCAACGGCAGCAGCCAACAACAACCTTTTACAATGTGCTCTTCTGGATTCTTATAGGAGAAAACTGAGCAGAAGGGGTAGGTGAAGAATTAAATACAATATTAAAACTTCTGAAAAGAAAGAGGGCCGAAACTCGTTCTGCTTGAATGCTGAGTATTTAATTCTTGACACTTCTTTGATGGAGGAATGATCTTCTTCTGGACTCTATTTACTTTTGATATGACTCTGATGTGTTCTTTAAGTCCTTACGGCGGTCTGGAACTTTGTGTTAGCCTTCTGGAATAAATGAACTGGTTGGGAAATCTACACAGCCGATCTATACCTCCACAACTACTGCCTGACTGTCTTAAATGAGCTTCAGTCAGAGTAATTAATCGTTTCAGGGCTCGAGGAGGCATGGAGATTTCTTGTAGGAAGGTGCACGTCTGGAGAAGAGTACTCTACTGATATTAAACACAGGTAAGCTTTTAACGGTGTGCTTAAACCTTCAAACTGGGCCCTTTCCTTTGAGTGCGGGGTTAAACATTAATTATATCGCTAACAAGCATTAACCCCCTTTGAAACTCTTCTGCTGATCCGCTGGCAATGCTGAAATGGCCTCTCTATGTTGTCTGCACAATAAATTAAACCTTTTATAAACCTGGGCAGTGGTGGTGGAGGAATGCTTCGGAGGCCTGTGGAGGAAAGGCGGTGGCGACTGTGGAAACGACGGACACAATGGGACAATGATGGAGAATGCCTTTAGTGCTAAACACTAAGGTTTAACCGTTGGCCGAGCTACAAAGGGGAAAGGTCAAACATATGGAATGAATTTGAAATGATGGGACCCAATACGGAAATCACAAATCGCAAAGGCGGAAAGTGCGACGGCGGAGAGTGGCACCAAACAGAAATCTGCGCTTTGCGATGGATGCGATCGGAATGGAGTTGCAATGCGATGGGAGGAGGGAGTAAGGTGGACCTGGCGTGACTGATCGCGATCGGAGAAAGTGTGACGGGGAGGAAATCGTGATGGAGAGAAATGCGATGGCGAGGGAATGTGCGATCGGGCGATCGCATCGGAAATATCTACGACGCGATCGAATCGCATCGCAAATATTTGCGATGGATCAAACGGAAGTAAACAACGAAATGCGAAATTGCGATTATGCGATTTGCGCTCGGGCGGAACGATCGCATCGCAAGTTTTTGCAGTGGGTCGATTGATCAAACCATATAAAATGCGATCGTGCGATGGAAAAAGAGGTGGGTTATAAATATATAACATAAACTTTATTTCTAAGGTTTCCGGGGTATGGAAAAGGGGAAGTGGTTAAACAAAGGGTAAGGGAAGAATTTAAAGGGGATTTGGAAAGGTAATAAGGGAAAAAGAAGGGGAAACAACATAGAAGCTAAGTGGGGGTGAGATAAGAGGGGAAAAGGGCATTTTGGGCATTCTTAACAAACATAGAGGCTTTATAAGGGAAATCAACAGCGGGAAATTTATTAAAGGGCACCAGGCACAAAAGGCTTCAAGGATGATGTGTTTTCAAAGGAAATGCATTCCTTGAAGGCTCAACAACATTTTAGCCCCCTATTTGCTTGTCAAAAATTTCATAGGGGGGCTAACAGTGGCTCCACATGGGGAAGGCTTCTTCTTGAAGGAGTCAAGAATCCAGAAAATGATCTTTAGTGTAGGCCAGATGCCTGCTGCTTAAGCCATCTTTCCTCTTTTCTTTTCAGCTGCCACAAATTATGAAGACATCATATCAGTAGTAAAACTCTCCCAAACATCTACCCTCCCAAACTACAGTCCTAACAATTTTCCCTTTGGGTGCATTTAAGTTAGCGGACCCTTTACATCATCAATTTTTTAGCAACAGGAAAAATAAACCTATTCTACTTCTACCCTTATTACTCCATGAGACCAGATTAGACTGTTGGTCTCATATGTTTCTCTACCTACATTACTACCTGCTAAGATTAGACTCTCTAGCAGGTTTCTTCTCTACATTAAATTGAAACAACTAACTACATTCTCATAGACTGAGCTTTATTGAGCTTTTCCTACCTACCCTACTTTAACTGAAATATTTACAATCTAGCTTACAAACATTGTCTTCCAATGTAACCAGTCCATCAAGTGATCCCATGGCTGGTCCCTCTTGCTCAACTCCTTGAGCATGCTGGATAGGCAGGGCAGCTTCCACTCTTTTTTTTCAATAACAGCAGCCTTGAAAAGTTTTCCTTCTATCTGCAACATGCTGCTCAACAAGACCCTTGATCCTTCTTCAAATGTATGCAGGAAATGTGCATAAGGATCATGAAAAGATACTTGGCTGTGAATATTTGACAGAATAGATTCAACCAGGATCTCTTCTTCTTCCACTGGACCAAGAATGAGACTCTCTTGAGAAAGAGAATCTCCCTCATCTTCTGAACTGGAGGACTCATCATATACTGCAACCGAGTCCTCTTGGATATTTGGTATATTCTGCTCTGATGTGCTAAGCTCCATGAAAATTTTTGTATATTCTTGAGCAGTGGTTTGTTCTACTGCTTCCCCTTTTTCAAGACAAGGCTCCTTACTTTCATCGTGCTCCAGAATCTCTTCTTTGCTTTCCTCCTCATCTTCTAAAAGGAAAGGCTGCTGGATACCAGCTTCACTGATGATCTGAGGTAAAGCAGAATGAAGATTCAACGAATCTTCATCTGCTATTAAAATGTCGTAGCTCTCCCCATCAGTATCATAGATAGGCTGGCTCGACCAAGTCAACCATTCTGGGTGCACAGTAGATCTTTCTTCGTCCTGATCCACAGAGGAGTCTTCTGAATCTAGATCATCAAACTCATAAGATGGCTGGGCAAGAGTGTGTGTTCTATAAAATATTCCCGGGGTGGACCGCTGATTTATTATTTGATCAATCTCTTCTTCCGTCAAAAGAGGGGTTTCCCTCTCATTATGGACAGAAGAGCAGCAATCCTCTTCCTATTGTGTTAGCTGACTAGGAGGCGAGATGTTTACTTGAGCCTCTTCTTCCACATCAGATTCTGCCTCTTTCGTGTGGTGTCTTGTTTCCTCAAGGCAGCTTTCCCTATCAACTTTTGCTAACAGGTCCTGATATTCTCTGGTCAGCGTAACGCAAGACATAGGTAAGCAATCAGGCAGTCCCTGATCACTGTCCTCGTCATCTTCTACAGATTCCCGAGCATCATACATGTCTTGCTCATCTTCTCGGTCTTGAGTTTGTTCTTGTTCTGAAGAAGGCATGGGCTGTTCTACATATTCATCATTTGCATTCATATTCACCATGTACATCTCCAGGACCTTACCAAACATTTCTGTTATTCCACATAATTTATCATAAAAAGCATCATACTTTGTATCCTTGTCCATGTTTGGATCCATATTTATGCAAAGAAGGCTACTGCTTCTCCTCAACTGGTCAAATCTTAACGTTGAAAATTTGGTGCTGAGTTCTGAGGTGAGACAACGAATTATGTTTGGCTGGCTAGTAAACAGTCTCCTGTAATGACAGAAACAATCTAAACAATAGTGTCCTACCAACGACCTTGTAGCCTGTTGGGTCCCTGGCAGCAAAGTTGGCAGACAAGTGGAACAACATGAGAGGAAGGCCTTTTGGGCTGGTTCAGCCTCACAGGTGGAGAGGATCTCTCAAACAGAGCAAAAGATGATCTCTTGGTATGGGGCTCTGAGATCAAAGCAAGTTATGGCTGAGAGTTTTAAATGATTCAGTTGGGTGGACCTGAGGTTGTTGCCAGATCTTCAGCAGAAACTGGAAAAGATAAACATGGGGAAGTTGACAGAGGATGATTAATGATGCTACTCATTAATTATGATGTGAAAGATGCCACAGCAGCAGCTAAGCACTGGAGGCAGTCATCTACAAAGGTCTGAATAAATGATGAGAATGAAGACATTAAGAAGATGAAAAGGAAAACATTATTCCCATATGAATGGAGCAAATTGTTAACTCAGTTTTACTTGGTGCCTCCTCAGGAAAATCTCAAGAGGACAAAGGCTGCATAGATGAACTAGGTCATGCTCAGTGCTTTGCTGCTCAAAAAATAGTCAGTGACAAAAACATCAATAACAAATACAGTTTCCTTTATTATTGCGGTAACATCTCTTTCTGGATAATACACAGTTAACAAATATACATAAATGCATCAGGCAAGGGCTTCAGAGAACATTACATAAGATGATCATGTACCTACATTTCTGGAAGAACACAGCTCATAGTTAATAATAGTTGGAAAAATATAATAATACATGGCTGCAGGATCACATGACTGCTGATTAATTGATGCAAAACTAGTCATGTACAATAAGCCCAATGGCTAATACAGTCCAGACTTCTCCTCCCAGCCTATTACATACAAGCTATTCTGTAACTCCCTCCCAAGGTTGTTCTAACAGTCAAACTGAATCCCTCTAACAGCAATGGCAGCAGCCAACAACAACCTTTTACAATGTGCTCTTCTGGATTCTTATAGGAGAAAACTGAGTAGAAGGGGTAGGTGAAGTATTAAATACAGTATTAAAACTTCTGGACTCTATTTACTTTTGATATGACTCTGATGTGTTCTTTAAGTCCTTACTGCGGTCTGAAACTTTGTGTTAGCCTTCTGGAATAAATGAACTGGTTGGGAAATCTGCACGGCCGATCTATACCTCCACAACTGCTGCCTGACTGTCTTAAATGAGCTTCAGTCAGAGTAATTAATCGTTTCAGGGCTCGAGGAGGCATGGAGATTTCTTGTAGGAAGGTGCACGTCTGGAGAAGAGTACTCTACTGATATTAAACACAGGTAAGCTTTTAACGGTGTGCTTAAACCTTCAAACTGGGCCCTTTCCTTTGAGTGTGGGGTTAAACATTAATTATATTACTAACAAGAATTAACCCCCTTTGAAACTCTTCTGCTGATCCGCTGGCAATGCTTAAATGGCCTCTCTATGCTGTCTGCACAATAAATTAAACCTATTATAAACTTGGGCAGTGGTGGTGGAGGAATGCTTCGGAGGCCTGTGGAGGAAAGGCGGTGGCGACTGTGGAAACGACAGACACAATGGGACAATGACGGAGAATGCCTTTAGTGCTAAACACTAAGGTTTAACCGCTGGCCGAGCTACAAAGGGGAAAGGTCAAATATATGGAATGAATTCGAAATGATGGGACACAATACGGAAATCGCAAATTGCAAAGGCGGAAAGTGTGACGGCGGAGAGTGGCACCAAATAGAAATCTGCGCTTTGTGATGGATGCGATCGGAATGGAGTTGCGATGCGATGGGAGGAGGGAGTAAGGTGGACTCGGTGTGACTGATCGCGATTGGAGAAAGTGCGACGGGGAGGAAATCGCGATGGAGAGAAATGCGATGGCGAGGGAATGTGCGATCGGGCGGTCTCATCGGAAATATCTGCGACGCGATCAAATCACATCGAAAATATTTGCGATGGATCAAACGGAAGTAAACAACGAAATGAAAAATTGCGATTATGCGATTTGTGCTCGGGTGGAACGGTCGCATCACAAGTTTTTGTGATGGGTTGATTGATCAAACCATATAAAATGTGATCGTGTGATGGAAAAACCGGCGGGTTATAAATATATAACATAAACTTTATTTCTAAAGTTTCCGGGGTATGGAAAAGGGGAAGTGGTTAAACAAAGGGTAAGGGAAGAATTTAAAGGGGATTTGGAAAGGTAATCAGGGAAAAATAAGGGGAAACAACATAGAAGCTAAGTGGGGTGAGATAAGAGGGGAAAAGGGCCTTTTGGGAATTCTTAACAAACAGAGAGGCTTTATAAGGGAAATCAGCAGCGGGAAAATTATTAAAGGGCACCATGCACAAAAGGCTTCAAGGATGATGTTTTTTCAAAGGAAATGCATTCCTTGAAGGCTCAACAACATTTTAGCCCCCTATTTGCTTGTCAAAAATTTCATAGGGGGGCTAACAGGTCCAAAAGAGACTGAACATCTGGATGCATCGGTGAGTCCTTGCCCTACAGCTATGATATATGAAGCTCCACTTCCCATTCAACATTCCCTCTACGTAGATCTATCTCCATCCTATGTGCTGAAACAACCTGAGGGGGGTATGTGTTTATACCCTTTATTCATTATTGCTAGCCATCCTCCCCTCTAGTCCATTCCATCTCCAAAGTTCTCCAGTTAGTGGTAACTCTCCCAAGAGTGACTAACCACTGGACTACCAATATGACATTGGCATCTGGAATATATACCAAAAATAAGTGGTTTGTCAAAGTATAAGTTCCCATATTAATGGTTAGTGCCGGAACATACTTGGCACATTTCAGGGTCATAGCTCCTGGAACCAAAATTGGAAATCCCTCAAACTCCTCCATGGGAATTCCTCTCTTGTGTACCAGCTGTGCATCAATAAAATTATGATTAGCTCCACTATCTAGAAATACAGAAACCCTTTGCCACATGATGGTTCCTCTCACGCTCAAGGTCAAATACTTTGGGACTCCTCTTAACGCTGCAACAACCCCCTTTCTTGGAGCAAAGTCTTCTATGCATTGTACAGCACTGGAATCCTTCTTGGAGAAGGTCTTGACATGATATGTCCCTCCTGTATCACATTTCCCCTCCAAATCCTAAGCATGGATTGTATCCCTTTGCCTTGAGAAAGTCTTGTGCTGCAAAAATGTTCTTGCCCTGGGCAAGATTTGTTGTAGATCTCTAGCTCTCTCCACAACTTCATGGAGTGTGGTTGGTTTGGTAGAATTCACCAACCCTTGTAATGGTTAAACCATCCCATTAAAAAACATGCATACCTTCCTACTCATAGTGAGGTTGGATACCATCACTGAAAGCTGCAAATACTCAGAAATTTAATCCTCAAGATCTCCCTCCTGCTTAAGCTTGGTTATCTTGGCAAAGTGGGCTTCCGGATCCCTTGGATCAAACATCTCCACTAGCTTCTTGGTGAAAGATGAGTATGAAGTGATATGATGATGCCCAAGTGTGGCCAGTCCATGAAACCACCAATCTTGAGCTTCCCCTTCTAGGTGCAACGCAACTACCTTGATGGCTTCTATCTCAGAAACCTTGTTGAGCTGGAACTATGTGTCCAGCTTCTCCACCCATGCCTTTGCTGTGCACTTTGGTGTCCCATATAATGTGGGAAAGAATAACCCTACCATACTATGCTGTAGGGATGATTCTTGCATCAAGTTATCCTCCTTTTGTTGAGGATCAATCCTTCTTCCATCCTTGATCCAACAAAACTTCTGAAAGCTCAAGTGCTCCTTGAACCTTTGAGACTGGAGTTCATACTCTTCAAAATATTCCCCCAGAGAGCCCTCCTTATTCTTCATGCCTCATCTTCTTGAGATCCCTTGAAATGTTCTGTAGGGTTTGATGTACGAGTATTGAGAGGTCTTCCTTTTCCATGCTAAAGATAAATCTCCCCCCCACAAGCTGAGCCAAAAGCAGAGCTCTGATACCATTGTAATATTCCCTTTCAGGAATTTCTGCAATATCTTTAATGAGGACGCTGTATAATGAAACCAATGAAAAAATAATGTAGACCAGGACTTGGATCCTCTAAAATATGTTTTACTTAGCTTAAATATAGAATTTAATTAGAAACAAATAACTCTATTTGCACTAAACAGATCTCCCCAACTCAAATATGCTAAAAAGCACCACAACCCCAATACTTCATAAAATAGAAATGCCGAAGGTAGCAACAACATTATTTTTGTTATGAAAACTACAAAAATGGATGGAATAACATATATATGAAGCTTTAATTCATTATATAATCAGAAATGAGAGGGTTGACCTCTTTTAAAAACACATTGGGACCCCCCTGACAAGGGTTTCCGGCAAAATAGCAACACAAGATACAACACTACAGAAAATAACGTTGTACCCAGCAAATCTATATTGAGAAATATCTGATATGATCTGAAATGGACATAATACAATAATTGGCCCAAGGCCTTCCTCAATATATCTCCTGGAGTGGGAATAACCTCCTCCTCTTCTGAAACAAGCACAAATGGGATAGATGCAACCCCAGCTACTGCAGCTGCTGAAAAATAACACATTCACTGGAAGTGACTACGCTGTTAAGGTTAGAGGATGGTTCTCCTCAAGATAGATAATGCTAATTGAACTCAAGACCTCCTCCTTAGATCTCCCAATTAGCTATATCAATGACAAAGACAGAATCCCTGCATGAGAATACTTTTGCACTAAACAGTGCTGCAACTCCAGCTAAATAGCTGAAGCTTGTAATCAGTCATAAGACTGAAACAAGATGATTGAAATGAATGAATCCTTTGCTGCTATCCCCTCCTTTTTATCCTTGGTGAGCTTCTCCATCCCGGGCCCCACTCATTGGTGATGTAGCTTCATTGAGAAGTTTCCTTCTTCAAAACTGCACTACCCTAATAGCTTTCCCTCCTTTTGTGACAGCGTTGTTGACTTTTGAACTATAGCTAGCTCCTTGATTTTTCCCCTCTTCACACTAAATTGGCTCTATTTTATCCTCCTACCTCAATCCCTTTTCACACTGGGATAGATTTTATTTTTTGTCCTACTTGTTATTTCAAAAATGGAGCAATTATAATGTTCCAAGTAGCAATGGCTAATTGGGTACATTACAAATATGCAAAAATAAAAAAATGCCAGAATGCAGCCCTAGGGATGAATAGCAGTTGCAACTCAATAACTGGATGGATATGGCTAAAGAAAATACAAATAATGAATATATCCCCTCCAATAGATCCTTCAAGTGAAAGGTCGATCCTAACACTGAAAATCTCACCCTCCAAATCAAGCACTGAAACCCTCACTGCAAACGCTCACTGAAATAATGCAGTCAAAGAGGGATACTATGCTGTAGATGATGGGAATATGTTGGCCTAGTGACGAGATGTGAAAGAAAGATCAATAACCTCCCTTGCTGATCTCCCAAAGAGAAGAATGCTTCCTCCTCTGAAAACTAGCTCCAAAAATGGGTTTCTCAAACCTCCATTGCAACACCCTACAACACAACACAATCTTCTATATAAATTGCACTGTAGCTGAAGACTGAAGCTTGGCCTTAATTTTGAGTGTGGAAAATGAAGTGAAATTCTCCCCCAAGAGGCCTCTCAAGAAAGGAGATGGGATTCCCACTTGGAAACACCTAGTGCTAAACAACACAAAAATCTCAATTAAATAGTTGAAGAATGAAAATAGTCATGCAGACCATGAAATCAATAATCAATAACATGCCTCACTATGGCTGCCTTGCCCTCCTTATAAAAAAGTGTGAGCCTTCTTTCCTTGGGTCCCACTCATTAGGGTTTCCATCATCATGGAGTCTTCCTCCCACTAACATCTCTATTGATGATCTACTCCATCCGTACCAACGCTATTGACTTGGTCAAACTTGACCTTGTCCACATGTATTTGCCCCTGTTCACACATGAGGGTGCTAGATCTAGTTATCATTATGATCCCTTTTCACATCAAGAGGGATTTTATGACTGTTTAAGACATGTATGGGTCTCCTTACCCATTTATTCATCTAACTAAGTGTTAAAATCAAAATTAATATTCCTATTAGCTGCATGCTCATTTAGGAATATTACATGCTATGAACTCCCGTCAAATGCCTTAATTTGCACATAAGTTTTTAAACTCATTCGACACATATTCACCATTGTTATCTCTCCTGAGAGCCTTCACTTTCATGCCAGTTTCTTTCTCAAAAAGTGCTTTAAAATAAAAAAATTTAGAGAATGTATGGTATTTCTTCTACATTAAGAAAATCCAACACTTATGTGAGAAATCATCTACAAATATAACATAATACATGTGCTTGGCCATGGAGGCTATTAAAAAAGGTCCACAAACATCAGAGTGGATCCTTTCAAGGATTTCATGCACCCTGCTATCCCAATCATTGAAGGTGGATTTTGTGTACTTCCCCAAGGTACACCCTTTCATGTATTCTCTTTCTATGCTCCATTAGGGAGGCCTATGGTGATTTGATGCATGACCTTCAAAGCTCCATGATGTAAGTGGCCAAGTCTTCTATGCCACAATTTTTTGACATCTAGGATCTGCACCTTCTCTGCCTTTGTACTCAAAGCAACATAGTCTGCCACATCCAACTTGTATAATTTCTTCACCCGAACCCCGATCTGCTTCACTTGTCTCATGGCTATGTGTCACAAGAAATACTTTCCCTTGTTGAATATCACATCGTAGCCTCATTTTTCCAACACCCTGATGAAAACAAAGTTATTCTTTAGACCCGGAACAAAAATCACATCCTATAACCTGATAGGGGAGCTAGACTCCCTTTGAAAAATAACTGTACTGATACCGGTCACGCTGTACCTCCCATCATCTCCCATCTCGACGCGCCTCTAGAGGTATTTCTCCTCCAAGTCAATTAAGAAATTTTTGTTCCCCATCATATGTAATGAGGCACTGTTTTCGAGATACCAAACACTTCCCATCACTGTGATTTCCATGCATGCAATGAGGGTAAAATCAAGCTCGAATTGTGAAGCTAGAACTTCAATTTTCGCTCCTCCTGAGGTATTCTTGCTTGTTACCTTGTGTGGAAATTTCGTGGCATAGTGCCCAAATTCATGACAATGAAAGCACTTGATTTTAGACAAGTCCTTTTTCTTGCCCCCTTGACTGGAATCTCCTTTGGATTGGGATTTATTCCCTTTCCCTTTCTTTACCTTTCCAACCAAGACACAATTCTCCTAATCCTCAACCTTGGACAAGGTTCCATCTTTGTTGCTTCGCCTTATTTCTTCCTACACTATATCTATCCATAACCACTCCCAAATTTGTAGTTTCTCTCTACCATTTATGAAATATTGATAAATTTTATAGCTCTTGGGAAGATCCAAATTGGAAAGATATTTCAAGTATTTTTCTGGGACAGTCAAACTGACCCAGTTAAGTTCATCACGACATTGTGTAAACTTGCTTAGGTACTGTGAAATTGTTTCATTCTTTTTCATCTTAATACTTTGAATTTTGTCCATGAGTTCCAACTTCTTGTGGTCACTATTTTTCTCAAAAAAAATTGTTAGTTTTTTCTACATTGCGAACGAAGTATCTTTCCCATGGATATTCGAGAAAATATGATCTCAAACTCCCTCCAATATGATTCTCCTCGATTTAGCCACATTATTCTTCGACTTAGCGAGACCATGAGCACCAGATGCTTAGGGTTTTGCTACATCTGTCTTGATGTATTCTAGAAACCCATTATCATATAATATTGCCTTCATGCAGATCTTTCGTGCAACAAAAATTGAGGTTCCTCCTAAAGCATACTTGAGACTGAATCAATTGAAAACCATATTCTCAGTCTTGGAGAAAACCTACAACACCAATATTGAAATTCGAACCTCTCGTAATGAAAAATTAGAATTCTCCTCTACTATGAATCTAACTCATATACCATGTATAATATTAATGTAGATTCAAAGCTGATCTTGTAATTCACTAAAAAATAAGACTCAAATCTACTCTACCTATATGCAGAAGTAAATTCACAATCAAGAACACAAATCATTAACATGCATCAAGATTCAACACACATACACAAAGATGTATCTAGGGGAAATCAACTGCTCAAATATGCTTACTATTTTCATTGCATTAATCAAATAATCTAGATGAATACAATATGCTCTGTGCAACCTTGAGCTCAACCTGCTGTTGGAGCGGAGTCCCCTGAGGCACAATTTTCCAAGACACTTTTTGTATGATTTTTTATGTGCGCGCTACAAAAATGAAGTCAAGGGGCTTTGGGGTGGGTCAAAGCCCCCAATTTTGACTTAAATGTAAACTGTGGGCCTCAAACCATGGTTGGAGACCATAGTATCTGTGTGCTAGGCGTATATAAATAGATAATGTCTAAGTTAAGTAGAAAATGAAGGTAATGAATTATTGATGTTTTGATAAGTTTATGCATCTGTAAGGGTTATTGGGTTGGGTTAAGAGGCTCCTATTGGCTGTGTGCATGGAGACCTAGTCTTGGATGTGTGCGGATTCCGCTGGATGTGTGCGTGGAAGGGTTTGTAATGGTTTTGGAAGGAACAATTGATGTATTAATTGACATATCTGAAAGATAATGGGACAATTTTTGGAAAACTTTACTGTGTTATGCATCCGAATTGTGTTATGTTTATGCTTTGTTATGATCACATTATCTGTTTATTGCACAAAAGATATCTGATGTGGCTATGATTGATTATTGATAAATCTATTTAAGTGTTTGCATTGGTTAAGATCTGGATCAGATTTTGTTTAGTTTAGTTCAGTTTATCAGCGCTGAGGTGAACATTGATTCTGTGCTATTCTGTTAATAATTGTGCATTCTCTATGATTCTGTTATTTATATTGTTGTGCACATATGTATAAGTCACTTTGGGTTTTTGCTGAGGAACACTTCATTAATTTCTCTCTCAGGGTGCGGAAACCTGGTTCCAACACCCTCCCATACTGCTTCCGGTGAGACTTTGGTCTATGCAAGCAAATCACTGCCAAAAGTGCTAGTAGTTGGAGGATTTGTTGGTTTATCCATAAAATTTGAACCTGGGTCAGGACCTCTCAAGCCAACAAATGGTTCCATTTCTGGGACAGAGACCATTATTTTGAGGGAGATTTGATGTTTTGGCATTCGTAACGAAATGAATTACAAGATTGGCTGGATGGAAAGATCATTGAATTTGCACTACAAGAGAATATAAGCACTAAGCTGTCTGATGAACAATGGGTACAAAAAATATATTTATACATAAGTGCTTGAAATTTTCTTTTGTTCCTTTGCGCATGAACTACAAGAGTGGTTGTTGCACCTAGCTGAATTCCATCACTGCATAAAAGACAATGCAGTCACTGAATGGACTCCTAAATTGTTCCAAAAAGTAGAGAAGTTTGATAATAAGATCACTCGTGCAGTAGATCACTGGATCAATTTCCTTTTGCAAGGATTTGTGACTAAATTTTCCATTGACTAATTCATGTCATATTCTAGAGCAGACAAAAGGTTTTTCAAAGGCCCTAGAGGTAAGTTCCTGAGCTCATTGAAATTATTACTGAAAGTTCTATTGTGTGAATGGGGTTGTCTGTGCGAACATACTACTTGAATGCATAAAAAAGGTTCAATTACGTGCAATGAAAGAATTTACCGTGAAGAATTTGAAAATTCATTTATAGCCCTCTGAAGCCTAGATTTGATAGTGAACCTGAACAAGAAAATGCTAGCTCATGTGACTCTGAAGAAGAAAGCTCATCACATTAGAAACCCTTGAATCTATTTCCCACTCCATCTACTCCAATTCTTAACTCACATCACATATCACCTACACCACCACACAGTCCATCTCCACCTCCACCTCCACCCTGCCTAAAGTATATATGGCTGCATCCATGAAGTTACCTAATTTTAGAGGCATTGGAAATGAGGACACTAATCACTTCTGGTTTGTAACTAAGGCTATAAGGCAGGCTCAACAAGTGAACAATATTGGTATTAGGAAAGCACAACTGACTAATGCATTTCAAGATCGTGCATTAGATTGGTACATTAGGTATGCACAAGAAAACCCTAATGCTACCTTGGAAGAAATTAAAGAATCCCTAAAAGAGTAGTTTAAGATAACTAAGTCATATGCGCAACTAGTGACAGAAATGAAAGATATTTTTTATTGATGATACTCAGGATAAGGAATGGTTCATTGCTATGTTGCTTCGACATCTGCGCCAGCCATTAGGTCAACAAAATATTTCCACACAAGCTTAGGTTGTATAAGTTGCAATGAAACTCGAGGCTAACCCAACACCTATTGTGCTGGGAACTCAACAGATTTAGAGTCAGCTGGAATCCATGCATCTATAAATTTAGAGTCTGTGCAAAGACAAAGGCAAGGAGGTCTGTATAGAGGTATCGTGTATAAAATGCAAAGCTTATGGGCACCATAAATACTAGTGTCCTGTTTCAAAAATTATCTGAATTCTAGAGGTCCTAGTCCATTGAAGCATCTATTATGGTGTACTATCTGTCAAAATTGATGGACTACATGGCACAGATTCTTGCCAAAGGATTGAAAAATATGAGCCTGACTTGAAGCAGTTATTTTTCATGTTTTGTTCGTCATTAGGGCATGATCAACAAAATTTTCGTACCTATTATATGATGTTGGATAAAGAAGAGATATACCAGATGTAGGTTGAGCCTACATCACCAGCATCCCCTTCTGGGCGCGGAGGATTCCAAGGCATAGGAAGAGGATGAGGAGGTGGATCAGCTGGTCGAGGAAGAGGAAAAGTGATTTTCTATAATTGTGGTGATGTTGATCATTATGCGTGCGACTATCTAAATCCAGCGTGAAATTACTACAGGTACTGTAGACAATTTGACCATGTTATAGAGGATTGTCCTGTCTTGATTGCTAAAATGAAGGAAAAGAAGACTCCAATGAAAAATCTTCAAATGGTTCTTGCAGAGATTTTTGAAGAAGATCCCTGTGTGAATATAGTTACCAGAAGTGGCATTGGTACCAATGAAGATAAGGGAAAGCAACCTGCCACTCATGTATGGATCGAAAAAGAACCTGGCTTTAATATTCACCACACAAAAGAGACCTTTATTGAAGCTCAGAAATAATTTGTAGAAGAGGAACATAAACATCTAGTGGAACATTGAAGGAAGAAGAAGGAGATGAGGAGATTAAGCCATTTTTACAAGGATGCATAAAATTGCTGCCCAACAAGAAGGTTGTTGCAAATTTGCAGACATTAATAGATAATTGCACAGAGAAAGAACAACCTATGATAGAACAACGAGTAGTCAATAAAATATACAAGAAAAAGAAGAGAATGGGTAAGAAGATGCATATGACTGTGCAAATTGGTGCTTATAAAATGGACCAAGTTATTTTAGATTTGGGATCAGATGCTAATGTTCTACCTAAACAAACATGGCAGCGCATGGGAGAGCCAAAGCTGAAATGGTCTACTATCCAACTGCACATTGATAATCAACATAATATCATTCCTTTGGGGAGGTTGTCAAAAGTTGTGGTCAAGATAGAGGGTGTTAAGGTGATGGCAGACTTTGAAGTCATACAAATTGTAGATGATACTGATCTCTATCATGCACTGCTAGGATTAGATTGGGCCATTTACATGGATGGTGTTATCAATATGAAGAGAAGGAGAATGGATTTTGAAAGAAATGGAGTCAGGGTAATCATTACTCTCGATCCTCTAGAAGGCAAAAGGTATACTGAACCAATGCGCGCTGAGGATGAGATCGACTAAATCTATTAGTTAAATTTACGTGAGGAAGACCAGATTAATCGAACATCAGATGGGAATATTAAATGGGAGAAAGATATCTTTTATTTTTTAGACTTTGATGAAGAACTAGAGAATCGGTAGAACTGATTGCATGAGGTGTTTGTGCTACGCTGTAATTGCAAGACCCAATCTCTGTGATGTATTACCTATGAGGTACGTGATTTACCACACTATGATGGCTCAAATTATGTAAACATTTTTATAGCAGTGATGGAAAGGACTGTGCCTGAAGGACAAAGATTCCATGCTTTGGATCTTGGCTTGCGTGCTACTCCAGCTAGATGGTGGGAAACACATAAGGAGAATATGGAAAACTGGGAGGAATATGCGCACATGATGAGGTTGTGACTTGAATGTCTAGTAATTAAAATGGAGGATGTATATTTTGGCAAAGAGGATCCGCACAAACATTTGGCTAAGTGGAATAAGGTATGGGGTGTATAACCAAGACTTGAATGGGTCCATATGTTTATTCACACATTGGAAAAGGTGCCTACTGAATGGTACTTGGAGATAGAGCTGCAAAAAGGCGAGCTGCAAAAAGGCACTAGGGAATGGTCTACGCTGATAGAAAATTTATTCTTACGTTTAGCTCGAAACATGATGAACAAGCTTTGATCCTTGAAATTATTAATACACTGATAAGGGAGATTGTGAATTGGAGACAATTGGCACTTGTGGAAGTTAGGGAACCGCGCACACTCTAAGGAACCTCGATCCCCTCGAATATCAAACAAGTGTGCTCCATGCTGAGCCATGTTGGATATTACAGAAAGCACATTCCAAAGTATGAGTTGATAGCTACGCCCATGACTAGATTAATCAAAAGAGGTGCAACACTCCATTGGGATGAGGAATATCAGAGAAGTTTGAAGTTGTTGAGGGATGCGAAAGACATGACTCGATATGCTTTGAATTACCTAGTCAATAAGCCTGTGTTGGGGGGGAAGGTCTGTAGATGGCTATCCTTAGCTCTGGAATATATGCACAATAAGGTGCGACACGTGTGTGGTATCTGTGCCAGGAGATTGAATGACATGCAGAGGTGTCAAAAACTAGCTGTTGAAACAATAAAACTAGATAAGACAGTTTTATTATTGTTTTTAGGAGTATCTAGGATGCATTTAATGAAGGGATATTTCCAGATTTGGGACCATTTTTTTAGTAATGGAGCCTCATTAATGCACAAGGAGTCATTGAAGATGTGCCACAAGTATAAATATGCCCTATGGGGTCACAATAGTTCCCTTTGTGTTCTGAGTGATTTTTATGCTTTGAGCTCTGTGTTTGCCATTGCATTTTCCGTGTCTATGTCTGGTTTGGATCTAGGGTTTGAGGATGCATTGCATCGAGCAAGGCTACGATACATAATTCAGGGCGAAATGACTGCCATGAGATTGAGTGATGACCCTGCTGTGGCAGAAATACCTATTGTCAAAACACTTGCATCATCCAAAATGAAGAAGGGGCAATCCTCTAGAATGCACATATCTCCCAAAGGAAATACCCCAAGACCACGCCATTCCATGGGAGAAAAAATGAAAAGGCCCATGGCAGATGTACAAGAGACAATTGAGGAAGGAGACGAAGACGTCTTTGAAGTATCCCCTTTCTCGCGGCTACCAAGTTATATTGCGCTGTGCAAACCCACTATAAAGGCACCAAATTATTTGGATAAGGTGTGCGCGAGTATCCAAGTGCCCCTGATCTTAGAGAATTTCCCAATGGAAGGGGATATTCTTGTGAAGATTCCACAACTGAGGTTTGATGACTAGGACATCACGGACATTGAGAAGTTCTCTGAGCTCGCGCTAGAGCTCTATTTGGATCAAGTTACTTATGAAGGAGGCATGGTGCGCCTCGAGCCAAAGAGGGGAATATTAGGTCTGCACAAGGCAAGCCTACTCAATTTGTTGCATATCACTCATTTTGGGCACATTCCCATTAAATATATCTGCGTCAGACAATTGATGGCATTGGTCCATGATGATGCGCTCTGGTTGGGAGCGCACATCCCGATTGATGCAAATTTGATTCATAGAATAACAGGTCTGCCTACTAAGGATGCCGACCTTGTTGCAGATTTTGGAGGTAAATCACAGGAGAAAGTTTTGGCTGATCAGTTCAAGAATAAATATAATGTCATGCGCAAGACCTGGGGGTTTGTCGTGGAGGAAATTAATGACACCACTGTACGTTTTGGTACGCTCATATTTGCCTGCAAGATGATGCATAAGTGCAATCGCAAGGAGGTGCCTGCGCATGTGATTGTGCTTTCCGGTAGATGTGAAAATTGGTTCATATACAACTGGTGTGGGTATCTAAGTAAATAATTCCTATAAAATGTGCACGAGGTAGAGGAGGAAGGCAAGTCCTTCCAATATTCTTGGCTCCTCTTACTAATTGCACTAACTGGATGGAGAACCCCTGAAGAAACACAATTCCCTGACATTGAAGAGAAAATGTGTGAACCTGCACACTACGCCACTCTGTGGAACTCATTAGACCCATTATGCGCTAAAGAAAACAAGATATTCTGGGTTTTATATGATGCAACACTAAACCAAGCAGTGCAGTCCAAGCCTCGACTGTCACCCACTCTGTATGATCAATATAAAATGGTAGCAGACTTTAAGGCTACATTTCACAATATCCATATCTGCGCAAAAGACACTATAGAGGGAGTCTAGTACAAGATGCCCTATTTGGTAACCAAAGATGATCTAATCATAGTGACAACAGAATGGCCACCGACCTGGTTGACCCCACTGCACCCAAAAAAAACGCACTCTCACAAGAAAATCTATGGATAAATCTACTAAAAAACCTGCAGAAACAATGACAACAATGGTTACAAAGAAACCCATAGAGAAGGAAGCAACCCGTACTACCACAGGAGAAACTGTGGACACCATAATAGTGCCTGAGAAAAATAGCTTTGTGTCTAAATAAACTAGAGAAGTTGAGACGTCTAAAGGCACTAAGCACAACTCTTAGGCCGCTAGTGGATCACACAAAAAGCAGAAGGGATCTAAGAAATCGGGACAGGAGGTCCTGACACTCATAGAGGATTAACTCAATTAAATCGTGAACACAGTTACATTTGCAACAAAAGATCGATGGACCGACATGGAATTCCAGTACAATTATGCGCTGGAGATTGTATAAGTTGGGTTGCAGGAATTGAAAGTTCAGGTGAGCCAGATTCAAGAGAGCGTGATTCAGGCGAGTCAGACTAGAGCGCATGTTACTAGTGCACAACCGTTGGATGTTGCTCTACTAGCATCTGGGGATGTGCAATTTGTCCACATCACCATGCCAACAATACAGATGGACACTAACCAGCGTGTTCAATTCACTGGTACATGTGATATACATGTTAATATTTTGGTGTTTCCTGTAGGTAAATTACATTTGTTACATTTAGTGATTGCAGACGAGCTACAATATAAAGAAGTGACCGCGTAGACAAAGACCAGGGATGCATAGTAGCAGGCCGCACAGGCACACCAACAACAACAACAAGCAGACACAACTCATAGAGAAGCAGAGGCCCAACGCATTGCGTTGGCGGCTAAAATCAATAAGGTTTGACAAGAAATTCTAGCTGTCTTGGCCACAGCTGCGCCCGCTGAGAAGTTGGAATGCTTGGCTGTTACGGTGAAAGCTGCACACGCAGAAGTACAAACCATTCAAACAGAATATGAGCAGCAGATTGCAGACCTCGAGACCAAATTTCATCTGGATACATTGCCATGGGTTCGCACGAAGAGGGCAACAGAAGTAAAGCAGGCAGATGATAGTATTACTACTACGATCACCTAGTGTGACAGTTCATTGAACGAGGCTATGGATATTTGGGCCTCTATCCAAAATAACCCAGTAGTATAGGAGCTGCGTGACGTCCTCCACCAGAAAGAACAACAATTTGAAGAAATCAGAACAATTGCGCCTACATTGGTCCTTACACATCGCCTCGCTCTACTGCAAGAAGGCAGAAGAATTCATACAGAGATTGTAGACTTGCCGAAAGGAACAAGTATTGAAGGAGCGCATGCAACCGTGGGTAGAAGAAGCACTACAATTATCCCAGACATTGGACAACACTTTGAAGATCATTCAACAAACTTAGCACAACGTAGAGATGGCTGCTGAGGTGCCTACTACAGACAAAATGGTTCAGCAAGCGCATAGTGTAGTAGCACATAGTCTCGAGTTAGTGCTCCCTTTGCAGGCTTCTGTCAAAATGCTTCAGGCCAAGACTAAGGAATCAACACCTCACTGATTCAAGATGAGTCACATGTTTGTGTTGGGGGCCTGTTGGAGTGGGGTCACCTAAGGCACAAGTTCCAAATATACTTTTTGTATGATTTTGTATGTTCGCGCTGCACAAATGAAGTCAAGGGGCTTTGGGGTGGGTCAAAACCTCCAATTTTGATATAAATGGGCTTAAATGTAAACAATGGGCCTCAAACCATGGTTACAGACCATAATATCTATGCACTAGGCATATAAAAATAGATAGAGTATGTCTAAGCTAATTAGAAAATGAAGGTAATGAATTATTGATGTTCTGATAAGTTTATGCATTTGTAAGGGTTGTTTGGTTGGCTTAAGAGGCTCCTATTGGATGTGTGCAGACTCCACTGGCTGTGTGCGCGGAAGGGTTTGTAAGGGTTTTGGAAGGAAAAATTGATGTATTAATTGACAGATCTGAAAGATAATAGATGGACAATTTTTGGAAAAGTTTACTATGTTATGCATCCGAATTGTGTTATATTTATGCTTTGTTAAGATCACATTATCTGTTTATTGCGCAAAAGATATCTGATATGGTTGTGATTGATTATTGATAAATCTGTTTAAGTGTTTGCATTGGTTAATATCTGGATCAGATTTTGTTCAGTTCTGTTCTATTTATCAGCGTTGAGGCAAATAATGATTCTATGCTATTCTGTTGATAATTGTGCATTATCTATGATTCTGTTATATATATTGTTTTGCGCATCTGTATAAGTCACTTTGGGTTTTTTCTGAGGACCACTTCATTAATTTCTCTCTTAGGGTGCGTAAACCTAGTTCCAACACCCCCCATACTACTTTAGGTGAGACTTTGGTCTGCGCAAGCAGTTCACTGCCAAAAGGGCCTGTATTTGGAGGGTTTGTTGGTTTATCCATAAACTCCGAACCTGGGCCAGGACCCCTCAAGCCAATTCCTGCACCTGTATCTTCTATCATCTTCTTGACTGATTGACCTTCATCAATACTTAGCCAATTTTTTTCCTTCCCAAGGTCCTATTTCCTTGTGCGGTTCCTTGAGGAATCAAGCCCCTATTAATTAGGAAATTCCTCAATCTGGATTGCACAATTCCTTTAGGAATTCCTTTGATTGCATGCATGATATGTACAATTTAGAATAATTTACAATTGATATTACACTTCCCTTGAACTCCAATCTCAATTTGGTAACTTGAATTTTGTGCATGCATGAGTTAATTTAGGTTGATTGATTAGTTAACTGGTTGAACACTAAAGTTGCACCCCACCGCAAGACCTCCTACTAGTTCCTCCAATAGTTGGAACTAGTTTAACAGACCATAACTCAATTTAACTGAATTAAAATATTACAACTCAAATTAACTCAACCTAGGCTCCTAAAATTTAGGAATTACAATACACAACTCAAGTTCATCCTCCAACTTGAGTTAACTTAGCTAACTGGGTGATTACAACTTAGTTAACGCATTCAATTTGTCTGTTAATGTAGAATTTCATTTTTTCTCCTAATTTAATCAAAAGAAAAAAATAAATTAGGAATTTCTTGCTGCATTTTCATCACTCATCCAACCATGGACAACCTTTCTTAATGCCACTTGTTATGCCATCATCTAAAGCACAATATTTGTGGCCATGCAATTTGAAAATAAATTTTCTACACATGCTATAATTTGCATGCATCATAGATACAAGTTTTAAGTTCAAAAAAAGCTCATAATGAATCTTCAAATATTATAACATTTGAGATTCAAACTATGTAACATGAAAACAAGCCATATAGAAACATATTAAACTAAACATAGTCTATTTTCTACTTTTCTAATTATGGGCAAGAAACTCACCCCAATTAGATCATTTCAATGTAATTAAGAGATAGTCATTATGAGCATGAAACATAATGCATAGGCATTGAAATACCATAGGCCATTGTGTTTCGATAAGCCTATGAAAGGTCACCACATTGTATAAATAACATCACATAATGCAACACACTAATTTTATTTACTCCGAATTTTCCAAAACTACAAAGCAAGATCCTTCCAAAACTATATAGTTCATAATTTCACACTTTTATGATATACTAAATATTCAATATCCTGTTTCGAAAAAGATTTTATATCTCATACGATAAATAACCTATTTCTTCACTTGTGCATTTCAAAGGATAAATATTATGTCTGCATTCATACAAGGGTTATTGTATGCTAGAGGTACATCAACAAGAATAATAACCTTGATAACTTGTACTCCACGAGTATAGTTTGTTAGAATTTGCAAAAGTATAACAAGGGTGGCTGCAAGGCTCCCTGCCTTGAGCCAGAAGTATGGTACCTACCTTGAGCCAGAAGTATGATGTGAACTAGAATACAAGACTGAATTGCTTGCGATTATGACTAGATTCATCAAATTCTTAGCAGGCTCAAGCCTCTCATTCTCGTTCAACAAAGATGGTGTCCTATCGCAAATTGGAACCAATTTGGCATGGTAAACCAAGTTTCAGTGATTAACTCCACTCTCAGACCTGTACTGTTTCAGATTTCTATACCTGGGTTTCGTTTCAGAATTAGTAGGAGAATGAATTACCATATCTATTAACCTTTGTAGGTGTTGTAGTTACCATAATCATTGCATCTGATTAGTTATGAATAGATTCTTTATCAGATAAGCCATCAAATAATAAGCATGTCAAAGCAGGCTTCAAGATCAGTTACTTCATTTAGTTCTACTGTTGTAATAATAATTAATGCTACATGGACATATTCAAGTATCATATTGCAAATTTTAGTTGCACTGTTGCGATAAGAATTAATGCTAGATCCACATATTCAAGTATCATATTGCAAATTGCATTCAAATGTATGTGGTGAGAGAGAAGCTGAAACCTGAGCAATGCAGGGTACAATTTTATTGTTGATGAGATACAAAGACCTTGTTAGCAACACATATAATGAGAAACACATCTTTACCTTTGCATCATAACACTTGAACCGCCTATACCGTCCTTTGCATAACATCTCAAGCAGAACTTAATACTTGATTTAACAATGCACCCAACAAATCAAACTAGATAAGGGGAATGAGATTAAGATTAGTAAATTGCTCTAAAGATAATAGATCCTATCATTGATATTGATCTATGATTCATACTTATAATGAAGTACTGTTTTATGAAATATTAACCTTAACTTATCAATAATGAATTAAGTTACCGTAACAAAGAGTTCTAATCAACCAAAGATCTATACTTCATTATCATCAACTATAAACCAGAGAAAGCTACAACCACCTAATTGTATCATGGCAAATACAATTATGCATTCCAATAAAATCAAACTATCCTAATAACTGAACATTTTGCCCAATGGAAAGAGCAGAGAGGTCCATATCTCATGACCAAAGTGCCATGTACATAGAGTTTGGGTGAAGTTCACCGTTACAGAGCCAAATTCAACTCTTTTAAAACTTTTATTAGATTTAAATAATGAATATAATATTGTCAAAACAATAAAAGCCTAAATGCTGACCGTTCATTATGTTTTCTAAAGAACCGCGTAGGGCGTGTGTTCTTCCAACTGCAAACCTAGCATTACATAGTCTACGCATCTGTCAGGGACTAATAGAGTAGTTATGCATAGTATGCAGAATAATAGGGTTGTCTGGTGTTATGTAGGGTATGCGGATGGCGTGATGGATGGAGCTACACAATATTGAGTTCACAGATCCATGATAAATGGAAATACCAGTCACTTGATTTTTTTATAATGAACACTTCAATCTAGGATCTGAGTAACCAACCCAAATTTTCTGGAGATGACAACTAGAACTTGAACCTCTTTTGTGGCTATGGTTTTCATAGTATTTAAGGAGAATATAGCTCTAGAGGCAGCTGGAATGAAAGAATCGAGGTATGAACTGTCATATAAATCAAGAAGGCGTTGCTATAGAAGTCAACTCCTGCTCTATTCTATCACTTACACAGACAACGCGTTGAGAAACATTCAAGTTTCAGACAACTCATTGAGAAACATTCAAGTTTCAACAGAACTTCCATCCAACATGACAAGCAACTCCACACAATAAAATTTGTAAAGAGGTTGGCCTACAGATTAATAACAAAGCCAAAGTCATAGAGATCAAAGCGATATTTGAAAAGTTGAGTTACAAGATCCGAGGAAGAAAAGAGCATCCTTTGCCGCTGCAGTCTCGTGAGTCCCACTGTGTGAAGAGAGTCAAAAGTTTTTAGGCGCGTCATAGCCACTGAAGCAAGCAAACGCTGGAGTTGCGGTCTATGAGTAGCCTTGCAAAGCCACAACAGAGCCATCATTTTTTTTTTAAAGTGTGAGGGGTGAAACCACTAACGCAAATGAGCAGGTAAGGATCTAATGACCCAGATTCCTGCCATTGGGGCAGAGCAGTTTATAGTAAATTCTTTAGGGAAATAGGTTGGGAAATCACTCTAATTCCAGGGGAGAGCATCGTTCATAAGAGATAATAAGGCGTGAAAGAGGAGATAGCACCCAGCGTTAAGCAGAGTTAGTTGCCTTTAAACTCAAGGTGCTTGGGTGGCAGGCTTTCTTCGAAGGACTGGCTAACAAACATAGACTAGCCAGATTTTGATCTAGCTGGTCCCATCAAAGTTTTACCAGAGAGAGCTCGCATCAATCTTTAGAAAAGAACATAATGAAAATTGCGTTAAATCATATAGACCTTTACAAGGAAGCTCAGCTTTATTTGCAGATGACCCATCACGAAGATGATTAGAAAAGCATAAATTTATCTTTTAACCAACAAAGTATTTGTTTTACAAACCTGAATAATAATTAAATTATAAAAAAAACATTAGACAAGACAAATAAAAATATAAAACTCTTTGGTAAAGACGTTGATCTTTTATGCAACCCACTTGTTCACTTTCCTTATACAACTATACCTCTTCCATCAGCTGTTGCTTTCCTAGTCAACTATACCTCTTCCATTAGCTAAGTGAGCAACGCCTGTATATTGAGGTCATGGAGTCCAAAATACATGAACGAATCTATGTTGGATGAGGACACGTACTTTCCTTTATTCCCTTCACTCTAGTCAATAGAGAAGAAGCCTAGTGAGTTATTTGGCTAGCCGTTGTGCACGCCTCAGGTCCTTCCTGTGCTTCTTATTTTCTCATGCACGCCTCAGGGCCTTCTTATGCTGTTTATTTCCTCAAAGCATGAGCCAAAAGGTAGTTTCTTGAGATGATTCATTATTTCCTCAAGGTATGAGCTAGAAGGTAGTTTCTTGGAATGATTCATTATAGAAATGAAGGGAAAACTCCTGCTGCTCAGCTATTAACCCGCCCACCCAAGAGGCGGGCCTGATGGTTCTACTAATCCTATTGGTGCGCAGAGAAATTTCAGTTGGTGATACCACCAGGAAGAGGGGGCTTGACGCATGGGGAATAGTTGGGTTTTGTGACGGGTAAGAGTCGTCATTGATATGATATCAAAAGTGTACCGTGGTGGAGAGCTTTAAACCGACAAACATGCTTTGTCTTAATTCCCCTGCCTCTTCTGATCTAAGTTCGAGCGGAAAGTTCCCCTGCTTCTTCTAATCTGGCACCTGAGCAACCATGTTCTGCGAAGGATCCCCTGCGAAGGATCCCTTGCTTCTCTGACTAGTCCATCATATTCAATATTATCACATAGCTCTCTGACTAAGGGTGTATACATATTATCACACAACTCTCATTCATGTGACTGAGAAGTCTTCATAGGAGTATGAACCTCTTTGGTGATCTGCGTTGCTGTGTGATCTTTGCAAACTTTGTTTATTGAAGAAGCCCTGATCTTTGCAAACTTTGTTCAACTCTGTTCATGTAATGCCGTCATTCTAAACCCTGTTTCTTGCAAACTTTGCTACAAGTGTGTCTTTCAAACCCAACCCCAACCCACATACAAGTGTCAAGTGTCTGCACTATCTGCACCACCTGCACCACCTGTAGGCTCTGCACCACCTGTAGGCTCTTTGCATGACAATATAGATAGGTGGCCGCTCATACTATAGGAATTTAATGAGCGGCCAGTTGATCCGAATTTAATGAGTGGCCAAACATCTAATGCTAGTCAATTAATGCTAGCATTAGTCGACCATAAATTCTGATAACATTATTTTTTGCTCTTATCTTGTTTTAGTTTAAGAAATTGAATGCGTGTCAGGCCTCTTTTTTGGGAAGAGCAGGGTTGGAATTTGGATTTCTCCTTATCCGTCATAGAAATTTTTTTTGATGTTTTGGGTCATTATGCTTTTCTTCAAAAAACGTTTTCTTTAAAATTTTGCCCTTCATTGGTGATGTTCTCATAATAAATTAACCCTTCACCAATTTACTCGAAGAAATTGGCAGCATGTGTTTGGTTTTTAAAATAAGGAAAAAATTGATCCACCAAGTTAAAAAAGAAACCATTAAATTCACCATATTTCATCTAGATAATTAAAATTAAAAGTAAAAATTAGAGGCCACTTATGGTAGTTTTTGTGAGAAAGAAATATTGGTGATTCAGCCTTAGTTGTCAATTTTCGTCCTCGTTTATGTGGCCAGAAAACTCCAAATCCAATTTGCGGGGAGTTTGTACTTCTGCGTCACCCATAGTCGTATGGTTAGAATCTAGTTTCGTCTAGAGAAAATCACACAAAGAAAAACAAAAATTGAGCATCCACCAAGTTTAAAACAACATGACCATTTTCTGTTTTCAAATACCAACCTCAATCCAAAATTAAAATTAACTCTTTGCACACTTTCATTCATTGGAAAAAGGAAAACTATGTAAGAAAACAACTACAACTATTTATAACCCTGTAAATCTAGTCTTCTCCTATCTCTTCCTTTAACATAAAATTAAATGAAATGAAAATAAAATAAATGTAAATCACTTAAAAAAACCCAGCTACTGATATTAAATTTAATGTTATTGTTTTTTTTTTTTTTTCTTCGTTTAGAAGCTATAGAGTTTTTAAATATCCATTACATCATTAAGAAAATAAAAAATAAAAAATAAAAATCCATATATATCCAATCTGTTATATTGTTAAGAGAAAAAAACAGCATGTCTATATATACCCAATCTATTAGTTTGGGAAAAAATAAGTGTAGAACTTTCATAGTTTAGGTGGTGCTCATAAAATATTTTTTGTCAACAGATCTACCCATTTTTAATTTGTTGCTTTCAAAAAGAGGACTGGGATGGAAAGATCACCCTACCTCCTTCATTCCAGTTAAATAAATTAGCGGAATTAAATAAATTTTTATCTCTAATTGTTAGTCTGTAAAATAAATTTAAACTATTTGTAAATCCAATTGAACAAGCTTTAAATTTGATTTATTGAATCAATTATCTAAAATTATTTATGAAAGTTCTTTGCATAATTGAAAGACATAATATGAATATTTTATCTAAAATTCAAAACTCAATTCCAGATTAAGTGAAAAATGGCAATGGATTTGGTGAAAAATGTCCCGTCTAATTTCAGATGTTGATTCCTTATCACTGAATTATGAAAATTAAATTACTGGGCATTGAGAGCCCAACTTGCAAGTGTGTTGGACTTTGGACTTACCATGCTACAGGCCTCAAACTCCAACCTCATAGAAATTGTGGCCACCGACACCGATTCACCTTGCGTGCAGCAACTCACCGTGAAATTTCGACACCGATTCACACGTTACCTGCAGCAACAAACCACTGAAATTTCAACACCGATTCATCCTTGCTGCTTGAGTTTGCCTGCAGCAACTCACTATTGAAATTCAATATGAGAAACTCACTATTGAAATTTTTGAAACTAAATCTTTTGAAAGCTCGTTAGCACTTTATTCTTTTTTGGGAATGAAGTAGTTTTTCTGTAATTAGAATTTGGCATATTCTTTTTTGGGAATGAAGTAGTTTTTCTATAATTAGAATTTGGCAGCACAAAGCAAGTTAAGCTTTGTATATTTTCTATTAATGTTTGAATGTAGTTACAGTGGCAGTTATATTAACATTTAAGAAACAACTAATAGAAAATAGATATATAAGAATATAGTAATATTTAAAAATACAATTGGTAAATAAAAATTTTAATAAATATAAAATAGAAAATTTTAATAAATATAAAATAAACATATAAGAACGTTTTCAATTTTTTTCAAACGTCAAAATGAAGTTTTGTCTCCTTCCTCACATGTCTTAGAAAATGGGCAGCAACATATTTTAACCTGCAAATACGTGTAAAATGGTTAATGACGGGCAAAATGCCCGTCAAATTCCATCCTGATTGGGAGATGTCATATCAGCTCCCGATTCATCGAACGAAAGACGACTCCATTTTTATTTAACTATTTTTTGGAGATCTGAAGTTATCAGTTGAAGACAACAGAGTCTACTTTTATTTTTCTCTCTTTTTTGTTGATAGCATATCTGTCACCAATAGCTAAAGTGGAGACTTTTGGTATTTCCAAGAATTTACATACTAACAAAATGCACACACACTTGTCAATGAAATTAAAGGAAATAAAGTTGACTATTTTAACTAGTGAAAGCCCGGATAATTCATTCCAAGTGATAAAATTTTAGGAGGACAATAAACTCTTAATCTAATATAATATTTAATATAGGGAAGCGGTAAATCTAATATAACCATTTAAACGAGTAAAAAAATAAAATAATTCTAAGAAAGTGTTTAAATTATGATCTACGAAAGGTAAAGAAAATTTACACTTTGAAAGAAAAAAAATTATTCTATGAAATAAATAACTATTAACTAAAGAGGAAATTACATCAATCCATTCCAGAAGTGTATTTATCTAAGAAAGAAATTTAAATTTTGAAAAAAAAATCAAAATATTCATAAGGTGAGTGTTTAGAAATTAGAATTCATTCTTTCTTAAATTTAAACCATGATACGCCTACAAATGATGTGTGAGAAAACTATGTGAGGTAGTAGAATTTTGATATGCCTATGAATGAAAATATAAATGAATGTGAATGAAATAAGGTTGACGAGTAAATGTTTTTGTATTTTTTAATTTAGTTCAAGCACTTTATAGACTTAAAAAAGAAACAAAACATAGTGAGCCGTAAACTACAAATTAAAATGGTGAAAGACAACGCCATTGTTATAGACAACGAAATAGATAAAAATGGAGTAAAATAAATAACTATAGTGCAGTTATTGTTATTGTATGCAACAGGGGCCCTACTACCGGTCAATAACAATAACTATAGTGCAGTTATTGTTATTGACTATCACTAGCATAGCCTTCTCATTAAAGTGAAATTGTAAAAAAAAAATTATTTGATATGAAATAAAAACAATGCTACATAATCATAAAGTTCTGCATTGATTAAAGATAAAAGATACAAATATGATTCCTCTTGCTTCCCAACAAGTCCTATTTATAATTTATGTACAATGACTAATTGAGAAAATTATTGTTAGAAATATGAGCAGCTAAACAATCACTAAGTTAACTATCTGTATTGAATATTTGATTCCTATAATTTGCTTATGGGTAAGTGAATCATATAAATATTTCTTAAACACATCATCATTCATTTGTTAATCTTCTTCCATGAAGATTTATTCATGCTTGCCTTGAGCTTGATCCACTTCCAACTAGTTTTGATACATTTTATATGTACCTCACAATGCTTAACTAAGTCTTTTACGATTCTATTGTAGTCAACCGATGAGCTTTTCCTTATGCCCAATAGATGGAATGCCATATTGGATCTATTTGGCACATGCCTATATGCTTGAGTTGAATTGATCACTTCATAGTCTATTTGAACCTTGGATGTAGTTATAGAATGCCATCAATGCTAAAAATATGCTTGTTTCTATAACCTTTGCAAATTAACGCAATTTTATAAAGTAAAACATATACAACAATGAAGATAGCATACTTTTATCTTGTTATATATTTTGTAAATCTGATGGATTATTATTCATGGAAAGATAGTAGGATGATGCAAAGAAAAGTGATTTATGAGGGTTTATATGAAAAATGAGTTAACTAAGCTAGAAGTTTCCAATAAGATACTATTTCTTTGACACAACATCTCTATCTCACACCCAAACATGCACACTCCCTCTCCATATATATATATATATATCTCTCCCAAACCCTTCCTATCCCTCTATTTCTTTTCCCCTTCTCTCCCTCTCCCTCTTCCTTTCTCCTTTCCTTCCCTCCTACTTGTGGAAAATGTAAAAAGTACTGGTCTCCATAATTGTTTTCTTGCTCATGACGTGACATAATTCATATGTCTTTGTAAAAAGAATAAAAGAAAATTTATTGTAAAGATAAAATAAAAATTATAAAGCATGATTTTCATGATCATGTTATTATAGGTCAAAGAACCCATTGTGTGATTGTAGGGTTGTGTCATGAGTCATTTCCCTTTACATTATATCCTAGAGCCTCATTGGGAATTTTGTATCAAAGAAATAAAATTATGTTTATGTAGTTTTCATGTAAACATCCTCAACTAACTCAGCATCAAAAACTATCAAGTCAGCCTCATAAGGGAGCCTAAACCACAATACAAAGAAGTTCATTCCTATTGTGACATATTCAAGGAAGTTTCATTTGCAATTTACAAGGAGTGTGGAGGCAACAAAAAGGAAGAGCAAAGACTTGTAGGAGGAATTAGAACCCTAGCGAAGGAAGGAGGAACCCTATCAAAGAAAGGAATGTTGGTTTTCTCCTGTTTTGTCTCACATGTGCAAGAATTCTCAGGTCCAAGATGGTTGAGTGTTGTAGGTATGCAGTAGAGGCTAAAATTCTGTTGTAGGAGGACAAAATTTGAAGTTTGACTAAATTTAAAGAAGGTTGAACTATGTTGACTTTTGGAGAACTTCACTAGAGATTAACTATATTCCTTGGAAGGTTGAATGGGTGGATTGGAGGAGGTATATTTCTTGGTAAAAGTGTCTTTTCCTTCTCATTTTATTTGGTTCTTGAAGAAGACGAGAATTTTATGGTTTTCCCCTCACTAAGAGCCTACATCCTATGTCCTTGTTGTTTTGATATTCATGCACTTATGTTTTGATAGTTTCTTGATGCTAGGAGGATAAAAGAAGACATAAAAAAAGATGTTAAGAATACATCAAAGAAATCACAAGTAATTATAAGAATAAGAAAATATTTCTTCCTTTAAGATTTTATAACATGGTTTCAGAGCTAAGGTGAAGAAAGGAAGAATGAAGTTTGATTATCATTTTATCTCTATTAAGGGTTCAAGAAAGGGTTTGAGGAGAAAGAAGAGAAGTTTTTGACTCATACAATTTTGTTTGGAGGAACATACATAAGTATTGAAGTAACCTTTTCAAAGTTCTATAGAAGAACTCATCAAAAGTGAGATTATCAAATATATATATATGGCATCATCAATGAAATTCGAGAATAAGCTCCAAGTAGTTTGTAACTTTAGAGAATGGAATACTATAATGGACCAAATCCATGTGCTTGAAACCACCACTATAAACATAAAAAATTTGAATATTTCACCAAGCTAGGTTTACCCTAGAATGTTTCATTATTATTTTTTATGACAAGAATATGTGTTTTATTGGTATAACTTTGAATTTTGGATTGAAATAATATCTTATTTGACAATCTTGTCACTCCTTTTATTTTATATGGATGTGAGGTTTGCTGCTGCATTATATCATAGAGTCATAGAAAAATATTGAACAATGTTAGTATGAATCTTTCGTCGTAAAAGATCACTTTAGCTACGCATAAAAAATAGCCCTAACATCGATTATGGCTGCAAAATATCTTTAAGTCTGATGCACAAATCCAGATTTAAGCAAAGAAGACATTAAGCAGATAAAATACAATATGGCTCCATGTATCCAATAGACAAGACAAGAACAATGTATTTAAAAGAATTTTATATTATATTAAAGAATGGGGGCACCTGAGAGGAAAACAAGAGAGGTGTTTTCCGGTTCTCCTCAATGGGATGGGTTCTTGAAAGTCCTTAGCGTTTCAGATCTAAAATTCCTCTCTGTTATTGGTATAGAAAACCCAAACAAATATAGAACTCAATGGGAGCTCACAAAGCAAAAAATGGAAAATGGTGACCAAGAGTAGATCCAGAGTGATCTAATGCAATGGAGGTGACTAATGAATGGGGAAAACCCTCCTATTTATAACAAAATATTAGGGTTACCTAGAACTTGTTGCATGAATAAAATATTATTAATCAAATTCTAGAACCACCCTTTAGGAATATTTTATTATATTTGTTGGAGGGAAAAGGTTTTTTGACTTGGGTCAATTCCTTTATTTATAAACAATAAATAAATAGCTGATTTATTATTATCTTAGGGAGATGGTGGGAATATAATTAAATAAATAATGATTTATTTAATTATTTAAAAATGATTTAGTCAAATTTAACTAGGAATATTATTAAATAATGATTTAAATAACTTATTCCTAGGAAATAATTAAATAAATAATGATTTATTTAATTAATTTACTTGTTTTGGGTTAAATATGACCAGGAAATATAGACAAATGTTATTTTACATGGTGAAAGCAATTTTACTTAGGGTAAAATTGGTCTTACATGGTGTACTTGGGTTCATATAATGATAATGGGTTAGATGACCAAAAAAATGGTATAACAGATCGCCCCCCAACGTATGAGTGTTAAGAAAAAATCGTATGACCGAAGTACGTTATAAGAACTCAATCACTAGGCATCAAGAGGGGAGTGAGAGAGAGAAATGTAAGGTAGTCTAATGTGCTAAAGGACTAAACCCAGAGGAGACGAGACTTACAGGTACAACAAGTCTCTAGTTGATGAAGTGGTACTAGTGTTAAAGGCAGCGGGGGAGGCATACCTATGCCCGCCGAGACAAGAGTACAAAGAATAAGGCGCCTGGAAAACCACGGAACGCAATAAGGAAGCATGTGCTGGCCTAAATATGAGCCAGAGAACTAAAATGATGAATCCCACATACATGTGATGCCTGGAATAACCTTCAGGACTTATACAAGAATATTTTAGTACATGAGATACAAAGACACTCAAATTCCCCCTACACACGGGGAACGACTCGTAAAATCTGACTGATACATGAAAATTGAAGAGGCGCTGCAAGCGGTTGAGGTCGATATCATCAAATGAGAGGAGCTGCATCAAGGGCAGAATGATGAAGTCATCCGAGCATGTGGGGGGCTACCTGCAGGGCCACCCCCTCATGAGGGTTGAGACGTCTCACACACGCCCAAGAATCACCAATAGCTGTTGCTGCATCACTGGACCATGAAATGTATAGATCACGATCATGGTGAGAAGAGCTCGAACCAAGGTACACTGCCCCCTAGACCTGGCTTCTGGAGTAAATGAGCGGATGTCGACAGAAGTAGGTCTGCCATAGGTGAGGCAATAAGGGAACCCCAACTAAGGCGCGAGGGAAAATAGTAGTGCGATAAATAGATAGAAATGATGATAATAAAATGGGGGATGATCCAAGGGGGGCCATAAAAAATATGAGCACAAAATGGTATCTCACGATGGAAATTCACACAAACAGGAATGAGTATAGAGGCAAAGTGGTGCCCCCAATGAAATGTGTTGTAAGTGAGAAAATCCGATTTGGAGGAGAGGTGAAGTAAGGCTTCGTGGACAACAGGTGTCCTGGTGAAGTAACGAAATGCAAAAACAAACAGATGCTGGCTATCTAAAAGAAAATAAAACCTGCATTTCGAATGGGAAATGCTAAGGGTAATATCTCTTAAGATGGAGTGCATTGTGAGGATTAGGAAGGATGTGGCCTTCAAAGTCCTCTGAAAGATATGCCCCCTTACCAAGGTCTTTAATGATAATGTAAGGACCTAGCCATAGTGAGTTGAACTTCCCATGACAGAGGGTATCGTGGGCCTGGTCATATACTAGAACGAGATCACCTTCATGAAAGGTATGAGGGTGGACTTTTCGGTCATACTGAGCTTTGGTGCGCTTTTTGGTCGCTTCGAGAGTTTACAATGCAACACGACGGTCTTCAGAGGCACGCTCGAGCATGATAAGTCGTTGTTCTAGAGGTTGGGTATCAGGGAGAAGTTCGACGGCTAAGTGAAGGGAAGGGATTTCACAGTCGATTGGTAAGACTGCTTCCTCACCAAAGACAAGGTGGAAAGGGGTGAAACTAGTGGCGGTTTTAACAGAAGTACGATAAGCCCACAAAGCGGGGAAGAGCATCAGATGCCAGTTGGTTTTGTGCTTATTCACTGTGCGTTGGAGCATGGTCTTAAGAATTTTGTTGACCGCTTCAACTTGGCCATTACCTTGGGGGTAATAGGAAAATGAATATTGGTGCTCAAAACCCAATAGGGAGGATAGCTCACGCCAAATATCATCTTCAAAATGTCGGCCATGGTCAGAGACTAATTGTTTTGGAACTTCGAATCGGTCATTGACGTGGTTAGAGAAAAAGAGGTCTGCGGTGGCTGCCATATTGTTGAATGTTGGCATAGCTTCGGCCCATTTAGTGAAATAGTCAACTGCCACGATGATATATTTGTGGTTACCAACATATGGAGGTCGACATTCCATAAATTCAATGGCCCATTTACAAAAAGGACCAGCTGTGACAACAGGATGGAGGGGAGCGGGAGGAGCTCGTGCCTTAGGGGTGAAACGTTGGCAATTGGAACAATGTTTGACTGCTTCAATGCAATCACTGAAGAGAGAAGGCCAACAATACCCAGCGTGCATGATTTTTTCGGCGGTGGCAAGGGCAGAGAGGTGGCCACCACAAGCGCCACTATGATAGGCATTGAGGACTTGTTCGGCTTCAGCGTGTGTGAGGAAACGATGAAGGACGATATCTACTCCATGACGATAAATTTCATTGCCGATTAGAAGGTAGCGAGAGGCTTGGTGTCGGATACGTCGTCGAGCATCATGATCAAGATGAAGGGAAAATTTTTGGGTTCGTAAGTAGGTAAGGATGCCACCGTACCAAGGATCGTCGGTGGTGATGGAAAATAAATGTTCATCGGGAAGAGCATCATTAATTGGAGTATCTTGTGTCCTGGTAGGAAAATCAGAAATGAGTTCAGCGAGGACTAAACCTTTCTTAATTTTTGGGGTGAAAAATTCAAGGTCGAATTCTTGGAGGATAACGACCCAATGAGCATACTTCCCATTGAAGATGCGTTGACTCAACAGGAAAGCCATGGGGTTGGAATTAGTCACAACCTTGGTGGAATGCATGAGGATATAATGACGCAATTTCTTTACCGAGAACACGACAGCTAGTGCTAATTTTTCTTCATGCAAGTAGGACACAGGTGGACCAGCAAGGTTCTTACTGACATAATAGATCACATGTTCGATACCATTATCATCCTCCTGGATAAGGACACTAGCAACCGAATAGGTGGAAGCGGAGATGTATAGGATGAAATCTTGGTCAAAGTCAAGAGTACAGATCAAGGGAGCGGATGTGAGAGCATGCTTGAGGGCATCAAAATACTCTTGAGTGTAGGTATCCCAGAAAAATGGGGTGTGAGATCGAAGAAGTCTAAGGAAGCCATGTGCGGTAGTGGCGTAGTCAGGAACGAATCGGCGAAGAAAATTATCTTTACCTTGGAGACTTTGTAGTTGGCGTAAGGTACAAGGCATAGGAAGTTCAAGAATTGCTTCAAAGGGTCAAGAGTTATCCCATATTTAGACACTATGAAGCTGAGGAGACGACCGGCGGGAACACAGAAGACACATTTCAATGGGTTAAGGCGAATGTTATACTTGCGACATCGGAGGAAAATGGTACGCAGATCATGAAGATGTTGCACCCGATGTTTAGAACACGCAGTAAGGTCGTTTAAATAGGCAAGGATGATATGAGCTAAGTCATGGAAACAATAACACATGGCTCTTTGAAAAGTGGCACCAGTGTTTTTAAGGCCAAATGGCATGACTAGGTATGCGAAAGTGCCCCACGGACTAATGAACGCAGTTTTAAGTTGATCAACACGACGGATAACGATTTGGTTGTATCCGGAGAAGCCATCCATAAAGGATAGAATCTTGTGCCTCACACACTCATCAATGTTTTGGTCAATAAATGGTGTGGGGAAGTTGTCTTTGGGACAAGCTTTGTTCAGATCGCGAAATTCGGTGCAAACACGAATGGTGCCTTGTTTTTTGAGGACGGGAATTAGGTTGGACACCCATGTGGTGTATTCGATTGGGTAAATAAAACCATCCTGCCAGAGCTTATTGATTTCATCTTTGATGGCTTCACATCTAGAGGGATGGATGGGTCTCAACTTTTGATGGACCGGAATGGCATCAGGCCATGTGTCGATGTGGTGTTCAACAATGGCAGGATCGAGTCCGAGCATTTTTGAGTAGGACAAGGCGAAAATATCACATAATTATTTGAAGAGTTTGGTGTAGGCTTCAATTTCTTCCGGAGTGCATTGGGCGCCCCTGGTGATATGTTCTTCGATACCTGGGTTGACAGAAATGTCTATTTTGATTGCAGGAGAGATATTAGCCATATTGCCTTCTTCGAAAGCGTCAGGTGCAGGGATGGGGTCTTTGAACCAATCAACTTTATCGGGAATGAAGTCTTTAGATTTGAGGGAATATTGGTCATGAGATTGGTTTGGTAGGAAGTATGCACGATGGTGCATATTGTCCCACGGAAAATCAGGTGCAGTCATGGCTTCCATGATGTCTTCATTTGTCTAAAATATGGGAAGAGTGGGTGGAATAGGAGGATCTGAGGAGGTAGAAATATGAGACACCTGATTTTGAGGGGGAAGGCTCACATGTGTGTCAACATGAGGGGTGACAGTGGAGCGAACAGATGAGTGGAGAAGCGAACCGTCGGGGGAAGGCACTAAGGGATTGGTTGCCGGGAAACGCAGGGATGAGGAAAGGTAGAAAAGAGTGGCTGAAGGTTTGTTCATTTCAGTATCAGGATGAGGAATGGTAATCGGGAGAGACATGGGGTCTAGTGTTAAGGAAGAAGGATGACGGGAAAGCGCGACTTTGAATTGGCGGTATGTGGCTAAAGAAGTGCGATACTTGTCAAGGCGGGGGAAAAGAATGGTATAATGTCCATGGAAATCACACAAAGAACGAGGGTGATTGGTGCGCAAGTGTTTAAGTTTAGGGAGAGAATCGGGTATGGTGACATAGACTTCAGGAATAGATGATTCTGGAAATGTTTCATTGACCATGGTTTTGAGGTGTGGTAATTCAGGGCAAGTATGGGTAGCATGTCCGACAACATCGTACAAGGCACACTGGATGGGAGGTTTAGGAGGTCGAGGAGGGGCAGGAGTTGTCGGGGCGGCTTTGTCTTTGGATTCCCCCCTGCGAGCTTTGCTAGTGGCACCTGACATGGTCACCACAGGGGGTGGTTCCTGATGAGGGGACTGAGGTATAGGTGCAACGGGAGAAGCCATGGGTATCGGTTGAACTGGGGTCAAAGCAAGATAAGGTTTGGGTTGGCCAGGCAGGGTAGTGGCTGGGGGTCTAGGTACGAGACAGGTATACCCAAGGTTAAGTTGGGGAGGGATAGGGTAGCCAAGATAGGGACAGAATGAGCGCCAGGAGGGGGAGCAAGGAAAGGAATCTGACCAACAGGGAAATGGCCAGGAGCAATGTGTGGGGAAGGAGATTCCGAAGGAAGAAGGTGGGCTAGTGGGGGCGAAGGGCTAGGAGCTGGTGGGGTTGGGTGAGGGTGCGTTTGCTTACTAGCCAAATTGGGCTGTGCAAGGTCAGCCCAAGAAGATTGCATCATGCAAACATTCGCCATGCTAGGATCAAGTACGAGAGGAGGGTCTAAAAAGGTTCCAAGCAAGGAGGAGTCTTTATAGATGCCAGGGGAAACACTCATCAAATAATCAATAGTTGGCTTATTTGGTGACAATAGAGATGGTGGACTCAGGGGCGGTCTGAGATTTTGGTTTATGGTAAGTCAACTGGTCAATCGTGACAATCTTGCCATTGTGAGGGAAGAACATCTTGCGGTGGACTGCGGATGGGACAACAGACATGGCATAGGTGTAACTACGCCCCAAAAGAATGTTGTAGTCAAGAGGGGCATCGATAAATCCAACATCGACATAAACAGTCTTGCCTGCAAGGGTGATAGGACAATTACAGAATAGGCCAATGGGCTGGGAGGCATGGCCATCCCATGCACGAAGGGTGATTGTGGAAGGGGCTAGCTTAGGGGATCCGAGTTGTTTCCAGACCGAAGCAGACATCACACAGGTAGATGCCCCCTCGTCAATAATACATCGAGCGACATTGGCATTTCGGATTTTGACTGGGATTTGGAAATCAACAGAAGGAGGAAGAGGGGGATGGTCTGACTGACGGGTGTCTAAAACAATCAATTGGTCATCAGTAGGATCTAAAACACCCACGGCAGATAGTAGAGCCTTATTTTGAGAAGGGCACGATTGGAGGAGTTCCAGTGTTGAAATGGCAGCAGGAGATTGTGCCAGATCATCCATTATACTGTATGAATGGGCAGCCCGACCATAGGCAGAATTTCAGTGTAATGGGCCCTTAGGAGTCTTGGGATGAAACTCGGCTTTGGGTAGAGGGATTTGCAAGGGACCATTGGGTGTCGACAGAGGCTCTGGAGGACCTAAAGATGGAGAATCGGAGACAAACGAAATGGGAGGCGTGGAATACTGACAAGACCGAGTTTGAAGGTTGAGGTCAACGGTGAGAGGCTGGTCAGAGGCCATCATGAGGATCTGATAATCGGAGGAACCAGAAGGGGAAGGTTGAGTGGTTACTGGGCTATGAGGGGGTTGAGTGGCTGTGAATCCTTGTTGAGGGAAAGGATTGGTAAACAAAATAGGTTGAGAAGTAGCTGGATTGGAGGGGACAGTAGGGGAGGAGTGTTGTCCCTGTGCAGTGGCCTGGGACTCCCACATCTGCCGCATTTTTGGTAATAAGGGACAATCGTGAGTTTAATGACCATAAACACCGCAACACGAACATGGCTCATTGGTGTGAAGCGGCCTATCCGACTTGGGCTGGGAGCCTTGTGGTTGGTTGGCAGTGGTAGGGTCAATACTAGAAGGATGGGATCCACGATTACCAGAAGTGGATTGATTTGCGCAGCAGGGGGCAACTAATCTTCTTCCTTCTCAAATAAAGAGGAAAGGGTGTAGTAAGTGCAGTTGCGGGGGTGGAGAAGGCAAGGGAGTGGGAGGTCCAAATGCTGGAGAAGCTGGGACACCAGGGTGTGGGTACGGATAAGGGGTAGGATGGACAACATTGAGGTAAGCAGGAGTGTGGGAAAAAGGAGGAGGTATGCCGTATCTTGGATACATGCTACCTTGAGGGGGGAACGTGACGAAGGGGCTGGCCCCTCCTGGAGGGAAAGCATAGCCCAGAGGAGGTTGAGCAGAGGTATGTGACAGGGCTCCGACGATACCGTCGGCATAGTGAGATGTCCCCAAGGCATTAGGGCCACCAGGCTTGGGGAGGTTAGGAAGGACGGTATAAACATAACTAGATAGGGCATAGATAAGGTCATATTTCAAGGCTATTTGGAGGGTGGCTTCTTCGGTTTGGGAAAAATGGGAGGCAACATATTTTCCAATGGGAGGTAAGAGAGAGCGAAGGAACCAGTCCATGTAAACCCGATCTTCAAAGGGGGGAGCGCGACACAAGCTCCGTCTTCGTCGCCATTCTTGGACATGAGCAGAAAGGCGGGTCAAAGAGGATTGATGGAAAGAAGTTAAAAGTTCAGTACCAGTGTCGTATCATAGAGGGAGCTGGAAATAAGATAAAAAGGCTTGGGAAATGGTTGCAAAGGTGGTATGGGAAGATGTGGCTTGATCAACATACCATTTAGAAGCTTTGCCGGTAAGCGTGCGTTGGAATAATCGAAGACAGATGGAGTCATCGGTGATGGAATTGGAGGAACACCACATGTGGAAAGATCGAATATGGTTAGAGGGATCTTCACTAGCAAGGCCTTTGAACTTGGGAATGTTGGAGGGGAGCTTGGTTGGCATAGCAGGCCAACTGACATCGTGGCAGATGGGATCGTTAATCAGTTGATTGAAGTCTGGGAGACTGAGGCCGGCCATATAAGGGAGCAAAGGGGCAGTCGAGGTAGGTCCCGTAGTGGTTCCACTGGAAACAGACCCGGCAGTAGAACTAGGGTTGATGCTAGTAGTAGGCCCTAAAGTAGACATGGTGAAAGTAATAGGGGGAGAACCAGGAGTAGGGGGAGAACCCAAACAATCAGAAGAAGAGTTGGAGTGCAGACTCGGGGGAGGATTTACTCGATGACGATGGGAAGGAGGAAGTCAACGAACCAAAAACTGAGGGTGAAGGCCAAGAAGTCTCCAGGACAAACTCCTTGGAGGCATAATGATGATGGGAAGAAGAAGACCGACAGGGGCAGGGAGGGGTAAAATCAAGTGAGATCAATGTCGAAACAAGGGCAGAGAGGTGCAGTGTCAATTTATTTTAAAGGCTTTTCCAGGTGGTGTTAACCAGGTGCTTCTTCACTTAGGGTCAGTGTGTGCCATGCATTAATTTTAATTGTTTAAACCCAGACATTTTGAGAGTAAAAGAAAAAGTGTGCTGCGTAACTGAAAATAAAGCTACAGGAAATAAGACTAAAAGAACAGAAAATTAACAGCTACCAATGCATCAATCTAACCCAAGAAGGCGGGTCTCTCAAAACTAGTCTATAAGAGGGAAAAACTAAGTAGAGCATGCTAAAAAGAGGCCAATAGATCTAAGGTCGGGAGGGACGGGGATCTAAGGGAGAAATTTGCTGAAAAGAGGTGCAGAGAACAACAAAGAGGTAGAGGCAAGGTTGCTGCTAAAAAGGAGGAGATCAGCTAAAAATGGAAGGGACAAGGAGGTGGCCCTAGAAATGAACCCAAAAAAAACTATATGAGGTGATTTGAAAGGGAGAAGAGCTGATCTAAAGGGATCTGAAAATGAGGTATCAAATCTGGAAGCAAAAGGGTTGAAACCCTGGAAATTCAGACTTCTGAAACAGCAAAAACTCTCCCACAAAAACTGGAGGGTACTAGAGCCCTAAGGGGAAAGATTCCCACTTATTTGAATGAAACAGATCAAAGACAGGTCTAAACGCACGGAAATAGAGGCTGGAAAACCCTAACAGAAGCTTCAGACAAACCCAGAAAAAGTGCTGGAAAATTGCAGAAAAAAGTGCAGGTCGCAGGTTCTGACCTGTTTGCAGTCCAGGTCGCAGATTTGGGGCAGAAAAGTGCGACCTCAAGGCCAAGTCGCACTTTTTGGGTCGATAAGTGCGACCTGCAGATCTAGCTATCTCGGCGGCAGATTTTAGAAAAAATTGTCGTCTCAGCTGTGGTTGATGTCTGTCACCTGCGCAATAAGGCGAGAAACACATGGAAGTTAAACATTTTCCTGTTTGAGGGTTTTAGAGGTGGAAAGCACCATAAAAATAGGAAAAATATAAAATGGAAGAGAAACCCTAGGGTCTGAAACAGCTGGATATGCAGGAATATATAAAACGACAGCGGTCGCAAAAGAAAACCCGTGTGGAGTCGTCAATTGTTAGTATGAATATTTTGTCGTAAAAGATCACTTTAGCTACCCATAAAAAATAGCCCTAACATCGATTATGGCTACAAAATATCTTTAAGTCTACTGCACAAATCCAAATCTAAGCACAAAAGACATTAAACAGAGAAAATACAATATGGCTCCATGTATCCAATAGACAAGACAAGAACAATGTATTTAAAATAATTTTATATTATATTAAAGAATGGGGGCACCTGAGAGGAAAATAAGAAAGGTGTTTTCCGGTTCTCCTCAATGGGATGGGTTCTTGAAAGTCCTCAACATTTCAGATCTAAAATTCCTCTCTTATTGGTATAGAAAACCCAGACAAACACAGAAGTCAATGGGAACTCACAAAGCAAAAAATGGAAAATGGTGACCAAGAGTAGATCCAGAGTGATCTAATGCAATGGAGGTGACTAATGAATAGGGAAAACCCTCCTATTTATAGCAAAATATTAGGGTTACATAGAACTTGTTGCATGAATAAAATATTATTAATCAAATTCTAGAACCACCCTTTAGGAATATTTTATTATATTTGATGGAGGGAAAAGTTTTTTTGACTTGGGTCAATTCCTTTATTTATAAACAATAAATAAATAACTGATTTATTTATTATTTTAGGGATATGGTGAGAATATAATTAAATAAATAATGATTTATTTAATTATTTAAAAATGATTTAGTCAAATTTAACTAGGAATATTATTAAATAATGATTTAAATAACTTATTCCTAGGAAATAATTAAATAAATAATGATTTATTTAATTAATTTCCTTGTTTTGGGTTAAATATGATTAGGAAATATAGACAAATGTTATTTTACATGGTGAAAGCAATTTTACTTAGGGTAAAATTGGTCTTACATGGTGTACTTGGGTTCATCTAATGATAATGGGTTAGATGACCAAAAAAATGGTGTAACAAACAAATCCAAAGCCAATGAATAACCTTTAATGTCAATATTAACGTAAATACTCCATACCTTGTTCACCTTATTGAAGGAAACCTTTCACCCATTGGAAGCATGGCTATGACTAGGTTTCCTAGGGATAAGAATAACTTACACAACATGGATGCCAAGATGTTTCCTAAAGTTTTCTTCTAACTCTAACTAAAACCGCCACCATTGACTTAAGTGAGGATGGAATAAGGATGTCTAGTGTTGGTTGGACCATTGAGAAATAAAGGAGAAGATTGACTCATAGAGTTTGAATAATATTAAACATATTATTAACTTCTAAATCTAAGTAGAAATTGAGTGATAAAGAGTTAGAGGGAAAAATGAAACTAAGTTAGTATAAGAAGGTGAAAAACAGCTATGGAGAAAACCGATTTTACATTTCCTTATTGACAAGTGTTAAAAATAAAATGAACATTTATAATATAAGAAAAAACCCTCATGAAATTTGTATCCAATTATTAAAATGTCATGGGATGAAATATTTTTTCACCTATGCGATCCTAAAAGGGTTGAAGATGAAAAACACTTTCTCTTAAATTTTCCATGTTATACTCACATTCCATCCAATTTTAAACAATATTTGTCACACTACCAACCTTATTAACCTTTTAAGTTAGAAAAAGTATTTGATCTCATAGAGCTTCTCTCACTTCTTTTTGGGTATAGAAATACAATAGTAAAAAAATATTATTAATATGTTACCTTCTTAATGTTTGATAAACCATATAAACCTTATTAAATGTTATTCATCATCATCAATACTAATGAATTCACATGAAATATGAAAATTTTCTTTATGCTAGGTCCCTATAATACTAGTGTAGCCCCATTATTGTTATAGTTGTGCCCATGTAGTCCCCATTTTGTTATTACTGTGACCCATTAAAGCCCACCATTGCTAATGATGTGCCCTTACATTACTATTTTTATGTCAGCTCTCATTATATTATGACCCCTTTGAATGCTATATATATAAAGGAGGTTTTTTCATTTGAATCATCCAGGAATTGTTCATTTATGTAATGAAAATAAGGTTTCCCCCTTGAAGAGGATAATTTTTAAGTCATTGATCTGTATTTTATTATATTTTGTGAGTTGGTTGCATAACATCCAGAGCTTTGGATTCTAGGTTTCTCTTCTTCAAACATGTCATCTTGGAATTTTCTCTATAACGTTTTTTCTACGAGGATTTAGATGCTGTACCACATGGAGACAAAATATTGGTGAACTTCATGCAAAAAATTCATATCTTGGTTCTATGGAATATAAATTGTAGCTTCCTGCATCTTCCTGAGTGCACCCAGTTTTCCATGTTTTATACTTAAAAAAGGTTATAGGTGACCAGCTTCCAGTTCAAACAATATTTCCAGAACTTGACGAGGAAGGAAAATCATATTATAACCTGAAGTAGCCACATAAACAAGAACATGACAGCTACTGACTCGATCAATTTTAAAGTATTTCACCAAGTGGAATAACTTTCCCGTTGAACATTTGACATAAGAGGATGAGAATTTTATATAGAAGCATCCAAAACTACTTAGACGTTGAGGAACAAACTATTTTGAAGGAGAGGGGAATGTTACATTCCAGTAATACTAGTGTAGCCCCTTATTTTTATTGTTAGTGTAGCCCCCTTATTATTATTGTTGTGCCCATGTAGTTCCATATTGTAATTATTGTGCCCCATAGAAGCCAAATATTGTTAATGTTGAGCCCTTACATTATTATTGTTATGTCGGATTTGATTATATTGTTGTTGGGTGTGTGTTCTATTCTTACCATGACTAGCTGTAGGAAAGAAACAGGGGGTAAGAGGGGGGCGATAAGCCCCCTTATGCTTGCTACAAGCATAGTAAGGGGGTAGTAGCCCCCCTAAATGGGGTCTGGGGCAGCACCCCAGGAAACATTTTTTGGACCCTCTATTATGTAATATTATGAAATTTTCATCTGTTTATTGGAATATTAGAGTTATTAATAAACTTAATTAATTAAGTAAATAAATGGGTAGAGGGACCCATAACCACTTAAGATGAATAAAGATCCACTTTTTTCATGTGAATGTGGATTAATTAGATCTAGAGCTAAATTATGGAGTAGTGGAGTAGCTTATTAATGTGAAAGGAGTGGAGATCATGTCTCACTTATGAGAAAGATCAGGGAGGTTGAAGTAGTCAAATAAGATCATGAAGGGAATCAAAGTAAGATCATAGAGAAATAAATGATGAGATGATAGAGGATGTGGTGCATTAGTGCACAAATGATGGAGAGGGTGAAAATTAAATGTAGATATCATGGAGATAATGGAGATACATCGCAATCAACATGGAGACATATGTCCACATTTGCAACACAGTTATGAGGTGGGCCAAAGAATGGGAAGGTTCACAGTCTGTATAATGAGGATGAAGCCAACATTAGGTGTAGCCTTGTATTATTGATTCATGATCTGTTTAGATATATATTTGTCTTGTGACATTTCTATGCACGCTTAGGTTGTTTAGCTAACTCTGCAGTGTTGTTTAGCATAGGGTGTTTCCGAGCAGAAATCCCACCCTTACCCACAGGGGAATTTGAGTTTCTATTCTAGGAAGGTTATTTTTAGTTGTCATTCTTCATCAGGCATTAGTGCCACATAGTTCCTACTTTTTGTAGCCCATGTGTCTTGAGAAATAATGCATTTCTGCATCAGGGTTTGAGAGGAGGAGGTTTTCCTTCAGTATTTAAGCTAAGGAATCAGTGAAGGATTCATCCTATCACCTTGAGCTTCAAGATCAGCCTTCTAGTGCTTCAGATCTATATCAAGCATCAAACCACCCATTATACATATCCCAAGAGCAGTAATTCCATCAGGAATTGTGCAGTCTAGTCTTGCAGATCCAAGGGAGAAGGGAAGTTTCTAGCATTTCAACTAGGAATCTTGTGAGGGATCATCCCCTCACTTTGGTATCACTATTTACATTAGCATTGAGCTTATTTTCTACATTTTATGTCAGGATTGATCAACTCCCTCCCTTACAGCATAGTTTTTCCAGCAACTGCATATTAAGTTGTTGCATCTTGAGGAGGAGGAGGAAGAAGAAAGATCTCAAGCTTTCGTCTTGTAGATCTAAAGGAGGGATCAGCCCTCAAAGCATAGATATTATTGGAAATTCGGTTCAACCATATTACATTTACATCTAGCTTCAGATCTTCATAACCCAACAGTCAATGGATGAAACCCTGGGAGGGTGAATTTCCAATCTCATAGATCTGGAATTTCCTTTCTAGGTTATCTTGGGTTTCCATCATAGTGCCCAGATCTAGAATCTTGACATCATTAGAGCTCCAGATCACCATAGACGTAAATTTCCCTTTTAAGCTAGTAATCATATGTACATCATCTGCTAAAGGGAAAACACAGTACTTTATCCAGCAACTCTCTAGTTAAGCAGTGCCTCCTTTGAGGGGATTTCAGGGTCATTCTAGGCCACTTTCTTTAGCTTGAATGCTCATATTTTGAGCATTATTGTAACCATAGTCCATCTCCAATAATAGTAAAGGGCTCACCTATTCTGTATATTTCTGTGTTGTTCATATTATATGTATACTTGTTGTAGTTTCAAATATTGTGTTTTATTATTATTGCATTCTCCATTTTGGGATATTACAGTGGTATCAGAGCATGATATTTGGCTCAGCTTGTGGACATTCTTGAAAACATATGAGAAGAAAATAGTAGAGATTTGAAAATAATGGAGGTATTAAGTTTTTTTTCATCTCTCTTTAGAACTATGAAGGATATCTCCAAATAGATCAATGAAATGAAGAGAGAAAGGAAAAGGGAAACCTCAAGAAGGTTTCAGAATGAAGAAGGTACCAGTACTTCTTATCAGTGGCCAAAAAGGCTGGAGAAACATAGATCTCCTCAAATATCTATTATGCCCACTTTCTTTGAAGAAGGTGAATGGTATAGAAATGAATAAGGAAGGAATATGGAAATTGTGACTCAAGAGACTCTCAATATATATCTAGAAGAGTGCAAGTCCCAGTCTAGAGCATTCAGGGAGAATCTAACTCTCCAACAATTATGTTGGGTGTGGAGCCTGATTATCTTGTTTATTTTGTATCACAACGTTGGACCGTTGTACCTTAACGGGGGTGGCAAAGCCGCCCGTAATTAAACTCTGCCTGGTGGGTCTAGGGGGGTTGGTTGTGACTTTTTGGAGCCCCCCCGGCAGGGGGTTTTGGGGGCAGCACCCCCGAAGTTAAAAATAGATGTAAAATTGCCTTGTAAAATTATAGTCATTTCCACTAAATATAGGCCGTTCATTAGGCAGATGATCTGACGGTAGAAGTTATGTTTAGTTTAGGGTTTTCTTCCCTAGAAGGCAACCCCTTGCTTATACGAGGGTATTGTATTCTGGCTGTGTATGGTATGTGTATTCACAAAGTGAGTAACATACAACGATACTATGAGAGATAACAGAGGATATTACAACGGATTCGTTGTAGGTTGTGTCTCTTCATTTTGTTGGATAATAGAAAGGAAGTACTAGCTGTTCGGGGTGGACATAGCCCAAACTGGGTGAACCACGTATATCTGTGTCTCTCTGGTTTTATGTGTTTTGTGTGCTTGTGTTTTCTGCATATTTTATGTGTTGCATTGCTCTGTAATATATAATTTTTCTAACAACTGGTATTAGAGCCGAAGGTCTATTTGGATGATAAAATCGCAGGAAAGAAGGGTTCCCTTATCGAGTGGGAGCAATGGTGAAAGATGGTAAGTTTAGGGTCGAGAAATGTCCAGATCGAGGATAGTGTGTTGGAAATGCAAAAATAAAGGACACCTGAAGAAATATTGTAGATCTTGGAAGCGAAAAGAAGGAGACACATAGTAAGAAAAAAATCATGAAGAAAAGGTGGCAGGTGATGTGTTACAAGATGTCTTGATTCTTTATTTCAAAAATGCTACTGATTCTTATGTGGTAGATTCACGGGCCTCATTCCATGCCACACCTGATAAGAAATATTTTCATGAATATGTTTAAGGATATTTTGGACAAGTCCATTTGGGTGATGATAAACCCTGTAAAATTATTGGAATGGGTAAGGTTCTTGGAAAACAGAAAAAAGGAAACCAATGGCTATTAAAGGAGGTAAGGCATGTTCCGGATCTAAAGAAAAATCTGATTTCAACAGGGCAGTTAGGTGGTGAAGGTTGTGTGACAACTTTCACAAATAAAACTTGGAAGGTCACCAAAGGAGCTCTAGTAATAGCAAAAGGTGAAAAGGTTGGTACGTTATATTTATGCAATGGTATTTCTAACTATGTTAATGCTTTAACTTCCAAACGAGAAGATGTAGCATTATGGCATCATAGGCTCGGACACATGAGTGAGAAGGGGATGAATATTCTTCACTCAAGAAATTTGCTGCCGAGTTTGAAGAATGCTGATTTTGATTTCTGTGAGAATTTCATTTATGGAAAATGAAAGAGAGTCAAATTTCTTAGAGTTGGGAAAGAAAAGAAGAGCGAAAAATTAGAGATTGTGCATACAGATGTATGGGGACCTAATCAGGTATCATCTCTTGGTGGCTCTCATTATTATGTTACTTTTATTGATGATGCAACTAGAAAAACTTGGATTTATTGTATTCATAATAAATCTAATGTATTTGATACTTTCAAGAAATGGAAAGCTTTGGTTGAGATTAAGACAGGAAAGAAGTTGAAGTGTCTCAGATCAGATAATGGTGGTGAATATTGCAGCAAAGAGTTTGATAGGTACTGTTCATAGCATGGAATTTGCAGAGAGAAGATAGTTCCAAGAACACCACAATAAAATGGTGTGTCAGAAAGGATGAACAGAACAAGCATGGAGCGTGCAAGGTGCATGAGATTGCATGTAGAATTGCGTTTGCAATTTTGGGCAGATGCTATAGATAATGTTGTTTATCTAATAAACAAAGGGCCTTAAAGTTACTTAGATGGTGGTATTCCAGAGGAAACATGGATAGGTAAAAGGGTAAAGTACTATTTTTTAAAGCCTTTTGGTTGTGAGGCCTTTGTCCATATTAATGAAGAAAATAGAACAAAGTTTGAGATAAAATCAAAGAAATGTACCTTTATTGGATATGGTGTTAATGATTTTGGTTATCTCTTATATGATTATGAAAATCACAAAATTATTAGGAGTAGAGATGTAATATTCAATGAAAAGGTCTTGTATAAGAATCAGTTGCAGGAAAAGAAACAAGAAAAAGAAAACAAGGAATACATAGTTCTTGATGAGAACACTGAAAAGGTAAAGGTGCTTGAAAATAATAATAATCAACAACCACAACAACGACAACCACCACAATAGCAACATGCACCTCAAACACCCAAAAGTGGTGTTAGAAGTTCTACCAGGATAAGTAGACCCCCTGAATGATACTCTCCTTCATTATATTATTTATTGTTGACTGATTCTGGTGAACCTGAATGTTATGAAGAAGCAATGCAGATTGAAAGCCAGAAGAAGTGGGAGCTAGCCATGGAAGAAGAGATGGAATCCTTAATGCATAACCATACTTGGGACTTAGTCAAGTTGCCTGCAGGTAAAACAACATTGCAGAATAAATGGGTTTACAGGCTGAAGGAAGAAGATGGAGGAAAACAGAGGTAAAAAGCTAGACTTGTGGTGAAGGGGTTTGCACAGAAGAAAGGTATTGATTTTGATGAAATATTTTCTCATGTTGTTATGATGACTTCAATTAGAACAATTTTAAGTCTTGTAGTAGCGGAATATTTTCATCTTGAACTATTAGATATAAAGACAACATTTCTCCATGGAGATTTGGAGGAAGAGATCTATATGCAACAACTAGAAGAATATGAGGTCAAAGGGAAAGAAAAATTAGTGTGCATGTTAAAGAAGAGTCTGTATGGCTTAAAACAGGCTCCAAGGTAATGGTATCTAAAATTTGACAAGTTTATGTCTGAACAAGGCTATACTCACTCTGATCATTGTGTTTATATGAAAAAGAAAAATGATGGTAGCTATATTATATTTTTATTGTATGTAGATGACATGCTTGTTGCAGGGTCTAACATGCAAGAAATAAATGTGCTCAAAAGAAAATTGGCAAATATATTTTCAATGAAGGATTTGGGAGCTGCAAAACAAATCCTTGGTATGAGAATAACTAGAAACAAGAAAAATCACAAATTAACACTGTCTCAAAATGAGTACATAGAAAAGGTGTTGAAAAGATATAATCTGTAGAATGCAAAACCAGTTATTACACCTTTTTCTAGCCATTTCAAACTTATTAAGGATATGTGCCCCAAGACCCAAGAAGAAATGGAATATATGTCTAAAGTTCCATATGCATCAGTAGTTGGAAGCTTAATATATGCAATGGTCTGCACAAGGCCTGATATTGCACATGCAGTGGGAGTTGTAAGAAGGTACATGAATAATCTAGGAAAAGAACATTGGATGGCTATGAAATGGATTCTCAGATATTTGAGAGGTACCACAAATCCAAATTTATGCTTTGGTGGTTCAAACATTGCTCTACAGGGATATGTTGATGCATATATGGGAGGTGTCAGAGATAATAGGAGGAGCACTACAGGATATGTATTTACTCTAGGTGGAACAACTTTTAGTTGGGTTTCAAAAATCCAAAGTGTTGTTGTGCTTTCAACAACAGAAGTAGAGTATGTTGCTGCTAGAGAGGCTAGTAAAGAAATGATTTGGTTACAAAGGTTTATGGATGAATTGGGTAAGAAGCATGATATGGGAACATTATACAGTGATAGCCAAAGTGCCATTCATCTTTCAAAGAACACAACATTTCATTCTAGGACTAAACACATACATCTCAAACACCATTTCATGTCGTCAGTATTGGAATATGGACAGTTGAAGCTAGAAAAGATACAAACTAGCCAGAATCCTGCAGATATGCTAGCAAAAGTTGTAACCAAGGAGAAACTGAGAATATGCTCAATTTCAATTGGTCTTCAAGGATGATGATGAATATGAGAAAAAACTAGGTCCAAAGAGGAGTCATTTTCCAGCAAATGAAGCAGCGGTGGAGTTTCTACAATCAATCTCCAAGTGGGAGATTGTTGGGTGTGGAGCCTGATTATCTTGTTTATTTTGTATCACAACATTGGACCGTTGTACCTTAACGGGGGTGGCAACGCCGCCCATAATTAAATGCTGCCTGGGGGGTCCAAGGGAGGCAGTTGCGACTTGCCGCCCATAATTAAATGCTTCCTGGCGGGTCCAGGGGGGGCGGTTGTGACTTTATGGAGCCCCCCCTAGCAGGGGGTTTCAGGGGAAGCGCCCTTGAAGGTAAAAACAAATGTAAAATTTCCTTGTAAAAGTATAGTAATTTCTAGTCAATATGGGCCGTTAATTAGGCAGATGATCTGATGGTAGAAGTTATGTTTAATTTAGTGTTTTTTTCCTTAGAAGGCAACCCCTAGCTTATATGAGGGTATTTTATTACGGCTGTGTATGGTATGTGTATTCTCAGAGCAAGAAACAGATAGGGAGACTTTGAGAGATAACATTGGATATTACAGCAGATCCACTGTAGGCCGTGTCTCTTCATTTTGCTGGATAATAGAAATTTAGGACTGGCTATTTGGGGTAGATGTAGCCCAAACTGGGTGAACCACGTATATCTGTGTCTTTCTAGTTTTATGTGTTTTGTGTGCTTGTATTTTCTTCATATTTTATGTGTTTCATTGCTCTGTAATATATAATTTTTCTAACAAATTCTTCAATCTCAAGGAAGAAAAAAGATCCTACAACAATAACTGAGGAAAGATGCACAATAGATTCTATTTTCCTACATTTGGTGGATCTTTTTCAAGCACGATAAAGGCTTGAAGGAAAGAGTTAGATACATTCTTCAGGCCACATCTTGCAGTTGAGAGAGAGGTTGTCTAGATTGCAACACTTCATCTTCAAGGTGAAGCCAATAACTAGTCCTTTCGTCGCATGGAGCATGAAACAGTGACTAAATATTCAGATCTCTTTCAAAGGTTAAGGAAGAAGTTTGATAGGAGAAAACTAGAGACATGTCACAAAGAGACATTTCCTAAGAAATCAAAGGAGAATGGCATTCTTGTCACTCTGGAGAAAGATTCAATACAGTCACCACTAGTTGCAGAAGCACTTGTATCTAGAGGAGAGACACTTGCATCTTTGCAAGATAGTCTTAAGCTCTTGACATATAGAGTCCCATGCATGATTCTTGAGATCCAAGAGGAATAGGAGGTATATTCCAGCGTTGGTACATTGATAGAAGAGCAGCCATCACTCTTGCCAGCATTTGGAGACACCATTGTCCCGGTTGGAGGAACTCTTGTGGTATCTCAAGAGGTTCCCACACATCAGTTTATCCAAGGTTTACATTTATTTCCATCTCATATTGTTTCAGTACCTCTTATTGAAACTTATGGGGACATGCCATCAGGGCTAATGCATAACCAAGTGCTACAACAACATGTCGATTTGAAGAAGCAACCTATCACTGCCTAGAGGAACCTTGATCTAATCAAGTAAGAAATTAAGAACTATCCTAGTTTGTCATTGATGAGCTACACTCAACCCTTTTAGTTGGAGTGTGGAGTTTCAAAACATGGGATTAGTATGATCCTATGTACAATAGCTGGCTATGAATTCAACATTGTGCCTTGTTATGAGACAACATATACAATGTTGTTAAAAAGCAGCAGTGATGAGAAGAGGACCCATTCATTGCTGGAGGATTCTAATGGAAGCTTCATTCATGAAGCATTGGAGAATCAGATGATAGATGGTATACACCTTGAGATGGGAAATATTTTTCCTTTTCAAGATGACACCTTTTCAATGAGAAACTCGCAACTCAAAGAGATACTTCTACCTACAACATGTTCATAACCTTATGGGTTTTGGAGGGCCAATGATGAGAGGATATCATGGAGAGATCTCATGGGAGGTGCACTTCAACACATCATGGAGTGCAAAGTTCTTCAACAGTTTGAGGAGGTTGGTGTCCTACAATGGGAGGATACCAAGTTTTTGCAGAATGAGATCCATCATCCAAATTGGGATGAATGGTTGTTGATGTGGAGCAAGGGGCTGCAAAGAAACTTGCAGAACTATGAGACATGCTAGCAAGAAGCTTGGCTACATAGGTTTTTCTTGGGTGAGTATGGTTACTACCCAACATCACATATTTTCATGATCCATGCCGTGCAAAACACGGATGTAATAAAGTAGGAGGCATGGTTGCACTGGTTTCTCTTGGGTGAGTATGATTACTACCCAATGGCTCATATTTATTTGACTCATGCCTCCTATATCGTTGACATAATGCAGCAAAATAAGGCATGTTTACCTTGGTTTTTCTTAAGAGAGTTTGGCCATCACATGACATATCCCATGCTTTTGTGTTTTGTATTTTTTTTAATATGGCATAATACTCTCATGATGTGTAATGATGGATTTTGTTTGTATTGGGTTGATATGACATTCCACATGTCATTCAGTATGTGCTTGTTGCTCCATGATTCACAAGATGATGTGAGGAGGTAGCGAGTGATCTTGTTGCTTTGGTTACTCTTGGGAAATTTTGGCTTGATATACTCCCCTTATTTGCATGATAATGAGGGAGGATGGTAGCAAGAGGCATTCCTTTGATGGCTCTTACTTGTAGATTACGGACACCATACTTGTTTTGATGATGATGTAGGGGGTAGCAAGATGCATTGTTGCAGTGGCTTCTCTTAAGAGAATATGGTCAACTCACTTGGTACTTTGATGGTGTGCTATGGAAGTAGGGAGCATTGCTGCAGTGGTTACTATTGGGAGAATATGGTTTGACATCTTTGTCTACCCATATGTCTCTAATTCTTCTTTTGCACAATGTTGGGATGATGCTTGGATCCAACAAGGCCAACATGGATAAAGTTGAAAGCATGGAGAGACATAGTCTACTTCATGAAGCAAGGGATGGAGAAATGTTTTGTGGTTTGGGGATTTCCTTTTGTGCAATGAACCACTTTTTTTCATGTATCTCATGTATTGAAGATGATGTTGGACAACATATGGTTATCACTTAGAGCTTCATGATTGAGGAGAGATATGTAGCTACACAATTAGAGGTCACTCTAGACATTCTAGAGGAAAATTTGGTGTTGGGAATACATAACTCATTGGAGCAAATGGGGAGACCTTTTTTGTGTGGATGCCATTTGGAGGGGGGAAAATTACTGTAGCATCTACTTTGGTAGTTGCTTGGGGTCAAGCAAAATTTTGGCAGGGAGAACTGTAATATTCCAATTTTTTCATCTGTTTATTAGAATATTAGATTTCTTAGTAAACTTAGTTAATTAAGTAAATAAATGGGTGGAGGGACTCATAACCCCTTAAGATGAATGAAGATCCACCTTTTTAATGTGAATGTGGATTAATTAGATCTAGATCTACATTACAGAGTAGTGGAGTAGCTTCTTAATGTGAAAGGAGTGGACATCATGTCTCATTTATGAGAAAGATGACGGAGGTTGAAGCAGTCAAATAAGATCATGGAGGGAACCAAATTAAGATCATAGAGAAATAAATTGTGAGATGATCGAGGAAGTGGTGCATTAGTGCACACATGATGGAGAGCGTGAACATTAAATGAAGATACCATGGAGATCATGTAGAGACAACGCAATCAACATGGAGACCTATGTCCACATGTGCAGCACAGTTATGAGGTGGGCCAAAGCATGGGAATGTTCACAATATATATAATGAATATGAAGGAAACATTAGGGGCATCATTATATTATTGATTATTTATTTTTTTAGATCTATATTTTTCATGTGACATTTCTATGCACAATTATGTTGTTTAGCTAAGTTTGCAGTGTTGTTTAGCACAGGGTGTTTCCGAGCGGAAATCCCACCCTTACCCACGGGGGACTTAGAGTGCCTATTATGGGAAGGTTATTTTGAGCTTCCATTCATCATCAACCATTGGTCCCACGTTTTTCCTACTTTCTGCAACCCATACATCTTCAGAAATAACGCAATTCTGCATCAGGGTTTGAGAGGAGGAGGTTGTCCTTTAGTATTTCATCTAAGGAACCGGTGAAGGATTCATCCTATCACCTTGAGCTTCAACATTAGCCTTCCAATGCTTCAAATATATATCAAGCACTAGACCATCCATCATACATCTCCCGACAGTAGTAATTCCATCAGGAATTGTGCAGTCCTGTCTTGCAGATCTAAGGGAGAAGGGAAGTTTCTAGCATTTCAGCTAGGAATCCTACGAGGGGTCATCCCTTCACTTTGGTATTACTATTTGCATCAGAGTTAAGATTTTTTTTTTGCATTTTACATCAAGCTTGAGCATCTCCCTCCCTTAAAACACATTTTTTCTGGTAGTTGCATATTCATTTGCTTCATATTGTGGAGGAGGAAGAATAAGAAAGATCTCAAGCTTCTGGCTTGGAGATATAAAGGAGGGATCAAACCTCAAAGAATAGATATGATTGGTACTTCAGTTCAACCATCTTACATTCAAATCTAGCTTCAGACCTTCATAACCCAACAGTCAAGGGATCAAACCCTAGAAGGGTGAATTTTCAATCCCATAGATCTGCAATTTCCTTTCTAGGTTATCTTAGGTTTCCATAATAGTGCCTAGATCTATAATATTGGCATAATCAGAGCTCTAGATCACCATATATCTGCATTTCTCTTTTCAGCCAATAGTCCTATGCACATCATCTACTGAAGGGACAGCAAAATATTTGCTCTAACAACTCTCCAATTACGTAGTGCCTCTTTTGATGGGATTTCAGGGTCATGCTAGGCCACTTTATTTGGCTTGAATGCTCATATTTTGATCACTGTTGTAACCATAATACATATTTGATAATAATAAAAGGCTCACCTATTCTGTATATTTTTATGTTGTTGATATTTTATGTATACTTGTTGCAGTTTCAAATATTGTGTTTCTTTATTACTGCATTCTCCCTTTTGGGATATTACATATTAGGTGGGTGGACCTACCTATGGTTTTGTGCATTGGTTTGCACATGGTTTTCGGCCTGATGGTTTTCTGCCCATGGAATTTTGTAGATCTATTCAAGGGAACTATGCTTATGTTCTAATACATGGCGAATGTTAGTCATCAATATTTTTCACCTGTTGTTGATGACTAAATTCTAGCTGCGTTTTCTAGAACCTGATCTCCATATGTCAATTTGTCATCTAGAAAACCCCCATAAAATTTTTTGCCTTCCTACCTTCTCAGTCCGCCCATGACGAGATGAAACCTCATTATCAAATCCTACTTAACCTCAACCATACTAGTCTGATCATCAGTTCTAAAGAAACAATCCAAATCTATTCAAACAGTCTCCCCTAAGTTAGGAAGTGGCGCTTTAAGGAATTTCTCCCTTGGCAAACTATCCAAGAGCCAAAAAACCTCCATCTTCTATTGACCAGTCATAGCAGACCTCCCTACTCTGCAAATAAAGTTGGTTACAGCCCTAGGTCGCGCCACTAATACACCCTTAAGTCTCAGCAACACATAGACCATAAGTGAAGCTGATTTTAGGTGTTTTTACAGTGTTTTGATGGATCTTTCAGGGACAGAGGCATACCAGCATCCTAGAAGACAATATTTGGCTCCACATGAGAAGACAATTGCTTCTCAATGTGATCTCGAGCCTGGGATGCAACTACAAAGCAATGATTTTTTCATCAAGCTCTTGCGACCTCATTCAAAGCCTAAAAGGACAGTGAAAGAAAAAAAAATTTGTTAAGAGGCTGATGATACATCCAGACTGAAAAACTTCCTTCATCTATAAGCAGAGGGTTAAGAGCGCCTCCTTCATCTACAAGCAGAGGGCCGAAGTGAAACATCAAATAGAGATCTCCGTATTAAAATGATGAGTTAAGGAAGAGGTATAAGAGAAAAATCCCTGTCAAACATGCTCATCAAACATTCTTCAACAGATTAAGACAGAGGGTGAAAGAGTACACAGGTTCATAAATGTGCAAAAAATACCATGACATGTTTTTTCAGGTTTTGGAACTCATTAATTCCTTATGAAAACAGGTCAAAAGCTCTCTGCTGTTACATTTTGAATAAAGCAAAGGCTCGCAGAAGAAAAATGCCCTCTGGATTAACAGACAGTTGTAAAACTCAGATGAATACAATCAAGCCTCAATCACAGTGAAAAGAAACATCATTTAGAGGACATATCTATAGTCCCTATAAGTGGTTCAAAGCAATTTTCCCTCTTACAAGCAGATATGATCCTAGGGAGGTAGGAAATGTCCACCAGGTTTTAAGAGATAGGTCATCCCTGTGAGAATGGCAAAGGATGCTTCATCATCATTGGTTTATTGTCAAGTAATTTCCCCATGATTGAAAATACCACTAAAAAGTCAGCAGTGGCAGAAGATGGACAAAGACAACGGTTTAAACAGGGAAGTCTTCCAAACCCTCTCGAGTCACACTCAAAGGCATGTTGGTGTTTCAATTTTAAAGAAGTTAAGGACCATTGAAATTTCATTTTCCAAACTCCAAAGCACAAGCAAAGTTTCCCCTTGCTGATCACTGAATCGAAGAAAAGAGTTGGAGCAAATTACACAGAGTTTTGGAGCTTTTTGGCCTGCGCGGCGCGCCTGGAAAAGTGCGTGGCGCGCTGAGGCAGAGTTTTTACAAAGGCGTGCACTACCGCGCGGCGCGCGGCGCGCCTGTAGGCGCCGGTCACGTCAGCCCGACAGTGACCCAGTAGCGCAGCGATTTCAGCTACAAACGTGCCGCACACATATTTATGATTCAAAACGCCTCCAAAAGCCCAGAAACACTGCTCAAACTCCTCAAGAAGCATCATCGTCGGTTTCAATGTATTCAATGTGCCTTTTTTCTTTGTTAAGATCACCAAGAGAGGGTGGATAGTTTGGTCTAAAGAAAAATCAAGACTTGTGGTGTTTTATGTTGGCTAGTGGTGAAACTTTAAAGAGGGTTGAATTTGCATTAGTATGAATAACCATTGTAACTGCCCTAAAAAATGTGATGAAACAAAATCAAAATATGTCAAGCTATTTGCATTGTTGAAGACAGAAAGGAGAGATAAAGTGTTTTAAAGGTGAAACAATGGGTCAGTTTTCAAACACAGTGATAATTAGATGAGCTTTTGTGACCTTCCAAAAGTATCCTCTGTATGTTAAAAAGACAAGAAAGCAGTGTTGTGACCTCCCATTCCATAAATCATAACCAGTAAGTAAGCTACCATTTACAGTTGAAGGGTGTGTGGGGCAAAACTGGTGAGGAACAGTAAAGCAAAAGGGAGCAGTGTTTTGGTTAAAAAGAGTCTTGATTGTTTAAACTCCTACAGAACTTTGAACTCACACCAAACATCACAAGCTTTGCCACTTTATCTTATAAACACAGTCACCTTTGACTATATATACACTTTGTTTGATTGTGAAATAGTGTTGAATATATTTTTTGAAAGGGACACCAAAAGGAGCAGTGTTTTGTTGAAGAGGAGTTGACTGTTGATTGAATGATACAAGGCTCTGTCACCTTGTCCTTTAAACACAGTGAATTTTGACTGTATAGATACACTTTGGTTGACTGTGGTTATATTGTTGAATCCACTGGTGGAGTAGCTTACAAAGAAGAGAGCAATTATTTTGAATTAAAAAGGTTTTTGTTTTGCTTTCCTCTTAAAAACAAGGCTGTCCTATTGCCTCAAAACACCAAAGGGAAGGTGACCCTACCACAAAACACATAAAACATCACTTGGACTGTGTAACTTTTACTGACTGTGTTTTTGATTGAGTTTCATTTTTTGAGTGGCATACAAAGAGAAAGGGCAGTGTTTTGAAAGGGAGCACAGTGAGGAAGGGCAGCAAGGTAAAGAAGAACACAGTGATGAAGAGCAGCGCCATGAAGAAAATCAAAGCAGCGATAGATGATGAGGGCAAGAAAATACAAAACATAGATCATGAAAATCATTCTCCAAAGGATGTGTTAGTTGCCTCTCCTAGGCAAGGGGCCATGACTTCTTCACCAAAGCTAGAATGTCAAACAAACAAAGAAGAAGACCAAGAAAGGCTCAAAACTGCCCAAAGAGAGTGCTCGGTGAGAAAAAGGGAGAAAGAAACCTCTAGGCTTAGAATTTTGGCCTGAGCTTCTAGACATGTTTCTAAAAAGCCTTGAGGGACTTTCTCACCAAAATTGAGCAAATTTTGACACAATCTCGTTTTTTGACATTTCAGTTTGGGAGATCGTCATGGGATGCGAATGGTATAATTGGATGCCATAATTTCAGGGGAACATACTCAGAAATTTTCAGAACATTTGAAGATCATTTGCTTCCCCAAAATGGCGAAAAACACTCACTTTGTCAACATTCTGCCCCGTCTATCAGCAAGGTTTATTTTCTGGTTTTTTACACACAGTACTATTTTTGGAGGACTTCTAGGCATCAGATTGGGAAAATTTAAGTTTTTCCAGAAATTACACACTCATAAATTTCCAACGAGCTATCATGAGCCTCGTTTAGACATTGGGAAGGCTGCCAAATGTTTCTGGAAAGTCAGGGGACCTTTTGCCGATGTAAATTTTGAATATTTTTGTAATTTTTGAACCTCAAAAAATTGGTTTTTCCAAATGTGCGTTTAGCTATTTTTGCACATGGAAAATGATGCAAAGTCAATTATTTTTCCTTTTTTAGCATTTTCTAGATATTTTATGAGATATTTTGTGCCTTCGGCTTTGTAAAGCCTCAAGGACAAGTTTAGATATTTTGATTAGGCCGATGGGAGAGCAAGTTGAACCATGAGGTTTTCCTCACTTGAGCCTATATATTCCAAAGGCTTTCATTGTAAAACGGGGCTGAAATTGAGAAGAGAAGCAATATATGGTCATACAAGCTTTGGAAGAAATACTTGTCTTATGCTTTTGGATTGCCTCTTGGATGCTCTTGGATGAATGAAGAAGGATTGTTGTTGGATTCCATGACTTGGTAGAATGGTATAGTGTCTCTTGCTTTGTTGTTTTCTTCTAGTTTTCATTCATGAATACATGTTTCTTGCTTGCTATAGATCAATAGAGAACAAATTTGAGATATGCCCATGGAGGCACCTCAAATTTCCTGTTTTTTCATAGCTTATTTGTTTTCTTCTTCCTAAGTAACATTAAAGAATTCTTGACTGCTCTTTAATACTTAGGATATTGTTGCTTGTTTCATTCATGGTTTTATACATGATAAGTATGACTTACAGCATGCCCTGCTTACCTATGGCTAGCTATAGTTCCATCATGAAATTTCTCTTTGACTGATTAGATTATCATTTTGTTGAACCAAGGAGGCCTAGTTTCGATCTAGCCCTTTGCCTAAAACTATGCAAATCTCATTGTTCAAAGTGCCCAATAACTTGAAGTACTGTGTTTAGGCATTCCGGTATAGTAAGTTAAGTTGTTTGTCCATCTTAAGTGTTTTCCCCAAAGTCTGATAGCCATTTCCCAAAGTTAGAGGGTCTTATACTTCTATGCATGGCTTGAATGTTTATTTCTATGTATTGATTAGCTTGTAGTTACATTTTGGATGATTAATGGTTTTCCCTACCATGTTTATGTTATCTATTGAACTAGTTATGCTTGAAACTCCTTGTTGTTCACAAACTTGATGTCCATTTACTCCATTTTTCCCAAAGATCCTTTCTACCTTGAATCAAATCGGCCCTTCAACAGCCTTGTATCACCGTATTATAGCTTTCTTGACCTTTTCGACCCCATAGCCCAGTTGATCTGACATCTTTTTACCTATATTATATCTTTGATCAGTTTCATCCCTCACAACCTAAAAACCAAAACCAAAAAATCTACTTCATAACTAGCCTAAAATCAGAACACAATAAGGAAAACACACAGATATCCCTTACACATATAGAGAGAGCCCTCTCTGAGTCCAGGAAGGCTAGGTCCTCGGGCTCCAAAGTTTGGTTTGATGTTACACTGTCATTTGGCTTGCCAATCAGCCAAATCACGGGACCCTAACATAATGGCGATCATGGTGGGAATCTGAGTGATAAACAAACTTAGTTTCCCTAGACCTTAAGAGACCTTTAAGAATACTACCTGATTGACTTATCCCACTACTCACTAACATAATGGCGATCACGGTGGGACTCTGAGTATTAAACAAACTTAGATTCCCTAGACCTTAAGAAGCCTTAAGAATACTATCTGATTGACTTATCCCACCGCTCACTAACATAATGGCGATCACAGTGGGACCTTATGAGTTAGTGAAAATCTAAATACTCCTTATTAACTCTCGAATTCTCATTCAAACTTAGAAAACTTAAGTTTTTTCCGAAGAGTAGAAAATATCTCCTTTACCATCTTAGCAAAATGATGAGTCAGTTATAAGAAACTTTTCCAAACCTCAGGACTAAATAAAACTCAGAAAACCCCAAAAAGCTCCCTTAGATTGGTTTTTGACAGTATTTGTGGTGGACCATACACATATACCTTAAAACAACTAAAAATCCACCTGGCGAATCCACTAGCCTCGAGTAGGCCTTACTATTTTACTGAACTCTAGGTTACTATCCGATCAACCTATCCCATCGCTCACTAACATAGCAGGAGATGGTGGGACACTGAGTACATGACAGTCTAGAAAACTCTTATAGACTCTTTAGTCCTTTAGATACTTAAACAAGCAAGAAGTCCATAAGATCATTTAGAGTAAACTATTTTTGTTATCACCACCCTAGCAAAGTGTCGAAACAAGTTTAGAATACTTTAGACAAACCATAGGCTGAACATAAAAACTTATAAAAACACCAAAAACATTCCCAGATTGGATTTTTCCGTAGTTACTGGTGGTGGACCATAGCTACATCTTTCCAAAAACAACCAAGTTCCACCTGGCGACTCCACTAGCCTCTAGTAGGCCTATTTCCCCACTAGTCCTTATAAAGTCTCCTAAGAATGCATTAAGCAATCACAATCATGCTGATGGAGGACAGCATAGTTCAAATCCTAGACCTGAGGACACAAAGGATATATGCTCCGATGAGCAGAGAACATATCCTTGGATTCCCACACAAAATGCCTACAGATGTAGATTGGACTAAAAACCTACCTCTCTTTCGAAATGAAAATGTTGACAACCCATTTTTACACCTCATCAATTTTCATATACATGTGTGGAAGTTAAAGGTTGAATGGCATGAGGACTGCCTCATGAAAATGTTCATGGGTACATTAGAACAAGAGGCAAGAGAATGGTATGAAAACCTAGAACCTGGCACCTTGTTTTCTTTGAAGGATTTCCACAAAGTATTTTGTAAACGCTATGTAGGGCATTTTCCATCTCTATCATTGGCTGAAAATTGTTGTGATCACTCTGAAAACCTCATACAACACCTTGTAAGCATTAAAGAACCCTTAGGAAATTGGCATCCTGAGGATTTTTTAGAAGAGGTCCATAATTTTCTTACCTAAGCTAACCATCAAGATAACCAAGAAGAGTTGATCCTAGATGAAATCCATCAAAAAATAAGAGAGGATCTGCAAGAGCTCTTTGAAAAGGTTGAAACCAATAACAGTCCATCTGCCTTTCCCTGCAAAATGCAAGAAGACATTCAGCCACAAGATCAACTTCCACAAAAAACGGAAAGAAATTTTTGCCCACTTCAAAGAAAATAGAAAATACTTTCTCCTTTAACTGAACAGGAAATAGATCAAATTATAAACATGCAGACAGCCTTTGAAACTTCATATTACCAAAACTTCGCTGATTTTTCTCCTGTAAATCCTGCATATCATAAGTCAGAAAATAGATTTGTAAATCAAGTTGAAGAAAAGCAATCTGATTGTTCAATGAACATGGTTGGTGACATTACTTATGTTAATGATTCTCCAATGCTTGATCAATATGTTGATGATTATGATTTCCAAACAGAAACTAAATTTGTAGAAGACGCAGTTTTTGATTGTCAGGAGGAAGCTCAGTTTCATAAACTTGAGAAAAGTGAGCATCCATTACAGGTCATCTATGACACTGATGAGGAGAGCCTTGAAAGTTTAGAAGTAAGTGAAGAGTCTCAGACTCTTTTCTCTACTTCACTTCAGTCCATTAGAGATAACATTCACATAATTGGAAATCAATAGTTTTTCATCTTTGATGATGAGGTTGAGGAAGATGGTGAAATTCTTGAGCATATTGTAAATGAGAATCCTTTGCCTGAAATGGTTGAGGAAATCATTTTGGACATAGAATATTCCTTAACTCCAGATTTGCAGCCATCCAGTTCCATTGAGTTACAAATTGCAGATGAAGAAATAGAGGTTGATAAACACATGGGAGTTGTCACACTATCCTTTCAAGATAATTTACTGTCAAAATGTATCCCTGTGCATCAACCTAATGACCTTCACACAGTTTTCAGTCCACTTAATCATAACACATCATCTTGGAAAGAAAACTACACTGCAATATATGATGAGTCTGACAGTTCAAGTGATCATGAGCAAGAGGAAGAGGTTTTTTACCAGGAGAGTCCTAGAGATAGCCAAGTGGAAGAAAGAGTAGTCCTGAAAGAAGCCTATATCTCAAATCCTCTAGATCAGGTATTATTCCAAGATCCATTTGTTGTTTTCCTTCTAAAAGAGTAGTGGGTTCTATCATAAACAAGTTGCTACCAAGAATGAGAAAAAATTTAAGCACTACTGTCTGAAAACAAGCCAAATGGGAGTGGTCTTTTCATTACTTCAGCATCATGAAAGAACTAAACCAGAATCACCCATGTAATCATCTACTTGACTGGTTGCATTGGAAAACAGAGTTCACCAAACAAATGTCTATTGTGTATAGATTAGAGTAGGATAGATAGACAACATTGGAAAATAAGCTCAGCCTTGTGAGTACCTTTTCAGTTGTAGTTTGTTTGAAGAAAAAATAAAAAAGCAGATAATACAAAAACAGTAAAAATTAGAAAAAGAGGGCAGTTTCTAAAACAGTAATGGTACAGCCCCATACCCAAAAATAGTCATTCAGAAATCGCGCAAGTCTAAATGCCGCTACTAGTATTCAAATGACTTTTTCAGCTATCTAGTCTAATCATAGCTGAACATGTTTAAATTTAATTGTTGATAAGTTAGTGAGTGAAAAATATGGTCAACATTATGTAATATTGACTTATCACAGAGAGTAGATTAGGAAAAGATACTGGTTCCACATGCCCAAAACAAAACCAAAGAGGGAAGCGGGGATGAAAAACAAATTGTGCATCTTAGCCCTGTTTTTCCTAGTTTCCATTTTATGCAAAATAATATTTGTGTGAAGCTTGCATTTTATGCCGCAAATGAATGACAAATCAGACTGTCTAATCCTTATTTGATCATCTTTTAAATTTCGTGTTTTAGATTAGAGAACAAAATCCTGTCAAACAGCTTAATCTTGATAGTTGGTCTAGCGTAGGTAGAGTAATGAAGGAGTTCATCAGTTTAATCTGAACTCCTGGCAGATATAAGTGTAGATTTAGATAGGTTCATTTTGCAAAAATAAAAAATATGCATTGTCAAAAGGCTGCTAGTCCAAATGCGCCAAAGAGAAGAAAAAATGTTAGGAAAGATAGTAGGGTAGGTAGAAATATCATTGATGCTAATCATGTTGTCACTTTTCAGAAGTAGCATCAAAGAAGGATGAAATTTGCCCCAATGGGTAGGGCACTAGTCTTCATAAGCCAAAGATCTGAGATTCTGGACACCTCTTGAAAAGGAGTTGCCCTCCCCAAATGGAGCCACTATTAGTCATCAATATTTTTCACCTGTTTTTGATGACTAAATTCTAGCTGAGTTTTCTAGAAGCTGATCTCCATATGTCAATTTGTCTTCTAGAAAACCCCCATAAATTTTTTTTCCTTCCTACCTTCTCAGTCCGCCCATGACGAGATGAAACCTCATTATCAAATCCTACTTAACCTCAACCATACTAGTCTGACCATCAGTTCTAAAAAAATAATCCAAATCTATTCAAACAGTCTCCCCTAAGTTAGGAAGTGGCGCTTTAAGGCATTTCTCCCTTGGAAAAATATCCAAGAGCCAAAAAACCTCCATCTGCTATTGACCAGTCATAACAAACCTTCCTACTCTGCAAATAAAGTTGGTTACAGCCCTAGTTCGCGCCACTAATACACCCTTAAGTCTCAGCAACACATAGATCATAAGTCAAGCTGATTTTAGGTGTTTTTACAGTGTTTTGATGGATCTTTCAGGGACAGAGGCATACCAGCATCCCATAAGACAATATTTGGCTCCACATGAGAAGATAGTTGCTTCTCAATGTGATCTCGAGCCTGGGATGCAGCTACAAAGCAATGAGTTTTTCATCAAGCTCTTGCGACCTCATTCAAAGCCTGAAAGGATAGTGAAAGAAAAACAACACTGTTAAGAGGCTGATGATACATCCAGACTGAAAAACCTCCTTCATCTATAAGCAGAGGGTTAAGAGTGCCTCCTTCATCTAAAAGCAGAGGGCCGAAGTGAAACAGCAAATAGAGATCTCTGTATTAAAATGATGAGTTAAGGCAGAGGTATAAGAGAAAAATCCCTGTCAAACATGCTCATCAAACATTATTCAGCAGATTAAGACAGAGGGTGAAAGAGTACACAGGTTCATAAATGTGCAAAAAATACCATGACATGTTTTTTCAGGTTCTGGAACTCGTTATTTCCTTATGAAAACAGGTCAAAAGCACTCTGCTGTTACATTTTGAATAAAGCAAAGGCTTGCAGAATAAAAATGCCCTCTGGATGAACAGATAGTTGTAAAACTCAGATGAATACAATCAAGCCTCAATCACAGTGAAAATAAACATCATTTGGAGGACATATCTATAGTCCCTATAAGTGGTTCAAAGCAATTTTCCCTCTTACAAGTAGATATGATCCTAGGGAGGCAGGAAATGTCCACCAGGTTTTAAGAGATAGGTCACCCCCATGAGAATGGAAAAGGATGCTTCATCATCATTGGTGTATTGTCAAGTAATTTCCCCATGATTGAAAATACCACTAAAAAGTCAGCAGTGGCAGAAGATGGACAAAGACATCGGTTTAAACAGGGAAGTCTTCCAAACCCTCTCGAGTCACACTCAAAGGCATGTTGGTGTTTCACTTTTAAATAAGTTAAGGACCATTGAAATTTTATTTTCCAAACTCCAAAGCACAAGCAAAGTTTCCCCTTGCTGATCACTGAATCGGAGAAAAGAGTTGGAGAAAATTACACAGAGTTTTGGAGCTTTTTGGCCTGCGTGGCGCGCCTAGAAAAGCACACGGTGTGCTCAGGCAGATTTTTTCCAAAGGCGTGCACTACCGTTGGGCGCGCCTGTAGCGGTGCATGGCACGCCTGTAGGCGCCGGTCACGTCGGCCCGACAGTGACCCAGCAGCGCGGCGCTTTCAACTACAAACGTGCCGCGCACATATTTATGATTCAAAATGCCTCCAAAAGCCCAGAAACACTGCTCAAACTCCTTAAGAAGCATCATCATCAGTTTCAAGGTATTCAATGTGCCTTTTTGATTTGTTAAGATCACCAAGAGAGGGTGGATAGTTTGGTCTAAAGAAAAATCAAGACTTGTGGTGTTGTATGTTGGCTAGTGGTGAAACTTTAAAGAGGGTTGAATTTGCATTAGTATGAATAACCATTGTAACTGCCCTCAAAACTGTGATGAAACAAAATCAAAATATGTCAAGCTATGTGCATTGTTGAAGACATAAATGAGAGAAAAAGTGTTTTAAAGGTGAAACAGTGGGTCAGTTTTCAAACACAGTGATCATTAGATGAGCTTTTGTGACCTTCCAAAAGTATCCTCTGTATGTTAAAAAGACAAGAAAGCAGTGTTGTGACCTCCCATTCCATAAATCATAACCAGTAAGTAATCTACCATTTACAGTTGAAGGGTATGTGGGGAAAAACTGGTGAGGAATAGTAAAGAAAAAGGGAGCAGTGTTTTGGTTAAAAAGAGTCTTGATTGTTTAAACTCCTACAAAACTTTAAACTCACACCAAACATCACAAGCTCTGCCACTTTATCTTATAAAAAAAGTCACCTTTGACTGTATATACACTTTGTTTGATTGTGAAATAGTGTTGAATATATTTGTTGAAAGGCACACCAAAAGGAGCAGTGTTTTGTTGAAGAGGAGTTGACTGTTGATTTATGCTACAAGGCTCTGTCACCTTGTCCTTTAAACACAATGACTTTTGACTGTATAGATACACTTTGGTTGACTGTGGTTATATTGTTGAATCCACTGGTGGAGTAGCTTACAAAGAAGAGAGTAATGATTTTGAATTAAAAAGGTTTTTGTTTTTCTTTCCTCTTAAAAACAAGGCTGGCCTATTGCCTCCAAACACCAAAGGCAAGGTGACCCTACCACAAAACACAGAAAAAATCACTTGGACTGTGTATCTTTTACTGACTGTGTTTTTGATTGATTTTCATTTGTTGAGTGGCATACAAAGAGAAAGGGCAGTGTTTTGAAAGGGAGCACAGTGAGGAAGGGTAGCAAGGTAAAGAAGAACACATTGATGAAGAACACAGTGATGAAGAGCAGCGCCATGAAGAAAATCAAAGCAGCGATAGATGATGAGGGCAAGCAAATACAAAACATAGATCATGAAAACAATTCTCCAAAGCATGTGTTAGCTGCCTCTCCTAGGCAAGGGGCCATGACTTCTTCACCAAAGCTAGAATGCCAAACAAACAAAGAAGAAGACCAAGAAAGGCTCAAAACTGCCCAAAGAGAGCGCTCGGTGAGAAAAAGGGAGAAAGACACCTCTAGGATTAGAATTGTGGCCTGAGCTTCTAGACATGTTTCTAAAAAGCCTTGAGGGACTTGCTCACCAAAATTGAGCAAATTTTTACACAATCTCGTTTTTTGACATTTTTGGGTTTTTGGCCAAAACTCAGGGGCTTCGCCATTTCAGTTTGGGAGATCGTCATGGGATGAGAATGGTATCATTGGATGCCATAATTTTAGGCACACATGCTCAGCAATTTTTATAACATTTGAAGATCATTTGCTTCCCCAAAATGGCGAAAAACACTCACTTTTTCAACATTCTGCCCCTCTATCAGCAAGGTTTCTTTTCTGGTTTTTTACACAGTCTTATTTTTGGAGGACTTCTAGGCATCATATTGGGAAAATTTCAGTTGTTCCAGAAAGTAGACACTCAGATATTTCCAACGAGCTATCATGAGCCTTGTTTTAACATCGGGAAGGCTGCCAAATGTTGCCGGAAAGTCAGGAGACCTTTTGCCGATGTAAATTTTGAATATTTTTGTAATTTTTGAACCTCAAAAAATTGCTTTTTCCAAATGTGCGTTTAGCTATTTTTTCACATGGAAAATAATGCAAAGTCAATTATTTTTCCTTTTTTAGCATTTTCTAGATATTTTATGAGATATTTTGTGCCTTCGGCTTTGCAAAGCTTCAAGGACAAGTTTAGATATTTTGATTAGGCCGATGGGAGAGCAAGTTGAACCATGAGGTTTTTCTCACTTGAGCCTATATATCCAAAGGCTTTCATTGTAAAACGGGGCTGAAATTGAGAAGAGAAGCAATATATGGTCATACAAGCTTTGGAAGAAATACTTGTCTTATGCTTTTGGATTGCCTCTTGGATGCTCTTGGATGAATGAAGAAGGATTGTTGTTGGATTCCATGACTTGTTAGAATGGTATAGTGTCTCTTGATTTGTTGTTTTCTTCTAGTTTTCATTCATGAATACATGTTTCTTGGTTGCTATAGATCAGTAGAGAGAAAATTTGAGATATGCCCATGGAGGCACCTCAAATTTCCTGTTTCTTCATAGCTTCTTTGTTTTCTTCTTCCTAAGTAACATTAAAGAATTCTTGACTGCTCTTTAATACTTAGGATATTGTTTCTTGTTTCATTCATGGTTTTATACATGCTAAGTATGACTTACGGCACGCCCTGCTTATCTATGGCTAGCTATAGTTCCATCCATGAAATTTCTCTTTGACTGATTATATTATCATTTTGTTGAACCAAGGAGGCCTAGTTTCGATCTATCCCTTTGCCTAAAACTATGAAAATCTCATTGTTCAAAGTGCCTAATAACTTGAAGTACTGTGTTTAGGCGTTTTGGTATAGTAAGTTAAGTTGTTTGTCCGTCTTAAGTGTTTTCCCCAAAGTCTGATAGCCATTTCCCAAAGTTAGAGGGTCTTATACTTCTATGCATGGCTTGAATATTTATTTCTATGTATTGATTAGCTTGTAGTTACATTTTGGATGATTAATGGTTTTCCCTACCATGTTTATGTTATCTATTGAAGTAGTTATGCTTGAAACTCCTTGTTGTTCACAAAATTGATGTCCATTTACTCCACTTTTCCCAAAGATCCTTTCTACCTTGAATCAAATCGGGCCTTCAATAGCCTTGTATCACCGTCTTATAGCTTTCTTGACCTTTTCGACCCCATAGCCCAGTTGATCTGACATATTTTTACCTATCTTATATCTTTGATCAGTTTCATCCCTCACAACCTAAAAACCAAAACCAAAAAATCTACTTCATAGCTAGCCTAAAATCAGAACACAATAAGAAAAACACATAGATATCCCTTACACATATAGAGAGAGCCCTCTCTGAGTCCAGGAAGGCTAGGTCCTCGGGCTCCAAAGTTTGGTTTGATGTTACATTGTCATTTGGCTTGCCAATCAGCCAAATCATGGGACCCTAACAATGAATAGATTGGGGTTTATGAATGCTTCGGCATGTATATATATGTGTTATATCGTTGAAAGGAACGTGATGAAAAATCAAGCTAATAGTCCCAGTTTTTGGATCCATGGGAAAATATCTATGTATGTTTGTTTTATGTTTATGCTCTCGCTATTGTTTTATTTTCTGTTTTAAGAGTTCGTTTGTAAATATTTTGTGTATACGGTTAAAACATACATTTGGTATCATAGTTTTTTCTTCTTCAAGGGGACACCTTTGCTGCTAAGGGGTTTTTTTCTGGGGCCTGTGGCATACCCTGCTCAGTGGGAGATATGCGAGATCGATTCTTGCTGTGAAAGAATATGGCAAGCAGTTGAAAGATAGAGATCGAGAATTTTAATGGTCATATTTTTGAGTTGTGGAAGCTCAATATGGAGGTTATTCTGGTGGATAAAATCAATTAATCATAGTATAAATGGGTAATAAACCAATGGAAATGTCATGTGAATACTGGACGAAGTTATATCAGAAGGGAAAGAGCACAATATGGTTGTGTATCTCTATTTCGGTTTTGTTGAATATATCTAGGGAAGCTACAACGAAGGATTTGTGGACAAGTTAGGGAATTTTCACCAATCTAAGTCTCTTGTGAGTATATTTGTCTTGTGGAAAAATTTGTATAATATAAGGATGAAGGATGGAGAATCGGTGACAGAGAATTCAAACACATTAAATACTCTAGTAATTCAGTTGTCATCTATTTATATTAAAATCTCAAATGAATATAAGTGCATAAGTTTGTTGTCTTCTCTATTATATTCATGGCATAGTCTCGTTGTTATAATATGTATCAATACAACTACCTTAAATTTTAATGAAATTCTCTTATCCTTACTTTTGGAGGAAATGAGACAGAAAAATGTGGAGGGCTAGAATAGAGATGCCTTGTCTGTATGAGGATGGTCCTAGAAAAAAAACAAAAATAATTTCTTGAGTGGGATATCTAATTCTAGGAGGAGATCTAGATCAACATGAAATCCTATAAAGGTGTGCTAGAAATGTGGAAAGGAAGGGCACTTAAAAAGGGACTATAGATATAAGGCTCCTGAGAAAGGAAATAGATCTGATGAAGCTCCTTTTGTATATTAGAAAACTACCTCAGATGATGGTCGGTATGTGTGTTTAGAGCATTCCTCAAATCCACGTGTAGATCATGAGGCATGGTTTATTGAATAAGGTGCATCCTTTCATTTCACTCCCCATAGGGAGTGGTTCTATGAGTATGAGAAGTATGATAGTGGTGATGTCTTATTAGGGGATGATAGGAAAGCCTAAATTGTCGGACGTGGAAAATTAACGCTAAAGTTGCAAGATGGAACTTTTAGAACAATTCCTGGTAATTTGCATATTCTTGCATTGGCCAAAAATGTGATTTTTGTAAGAATAATGGAAGATGTAGATGTAAAAATAGTGTTCAAGAAATATACTTGTAAGATGGTTCAGGGAGTACTAGTATTAATGCAGAGTTTGGATTGGAACTCTATACAAGCTTCTGGTTAGCACTATTATTGATGGTTGCAATAGTTTTGTGGTTCCTGAAAGTGGAGTAGAAAGCCTAGTACTCTCTGGATAAAGGACCATGCTATGGCATCAAGGGCTTGGAAATATTGGAGAGAAGGGTGTCCAGATACTTCATGGTAATGGTAATTATATAAGGTATGCATAATTCATCTCTATATTTCAATTTATGTGAACATTGTGTATATGGGAAGCAAAATCGGGTGAGTTTCCCTTCTGGTGCTAAGAGGGCGAACAAGATATTAGAGCTTGTGCACAGTGATGTCCTTGGATCTATATCGGTTCCATCAATGCGTAATTTTGTGTAATATGTGTCATTTATAGATGACTTCTCAAGGAATAAATGGATATATTTCCTGAGGAATAAGTCTGAATAAATGGATAGATTTAAAGAATTTAAGGCTCTAGTAGAAAACTAGATAGAAAATAAGATAAAGGTGTTCAGGATAGATAATGGTGGAGAGTTCTGCAAGAAGGAAATTGAGTATTTCTATAAGAAAAAAAAAATAGAGGACTAACCCATAGACACCTCAACAAAATGGAGTTGCAGAAATAATGAATAGGGTGTTGATGGAAAAGACAAGAATCATGCTTAGTGGTACTGGGCTAGAACAAGAATTATGGGTAGAGGCAGTGGAGAGTGCATGCTACCTGGTTAAAAAATCACCTTCATTGGTGTTGGACGATAAGAAAATTCATGAGGTATGGATTGGTAAGAAACCATCTAACACAAATCTGAGGGTATTTGGATGTGATGCATATGTACATGTTCCAAAGGCGAAAAGGACCAAGTTTGAAAGATGCATCTTTATTGGGTATAAGGATGGTTTAAAAGGTTACAATATTTGGAACCCAAAAACAATGAAGGTTGTGTACATAGGAGATGTGATGTTTAGAGAGGTGAACTATGTTTTTAAACATGAAGTCCCATTAAAGGAATGTGAGAACATAGAGTTTTATCTAAAGGAGGACGAATAAGACTCTACACCAGAATAAGATTCACAAGAGGAAGATTGAGAAACTCCAGCTGCGAGAAGATCAGTTCGAGAAAGAAGGCAGCCAAAAAGGGATATTCCATCTTCTTATAGTTCAAATTTTTCTTAATCTATCATTGACGATGATCCCAGAACTGTCAAGGAGGCAATGGATTCAGAGGATGGAAAACTCTTGAAGGAGGCCATGGTTGATGAAATTACATCCTTGCACAAAAATGAGGCATGGGATTTGGTGGAGTGGTCATATGGAAGGAATCCCATTGAAATCAAATGAGTGTTTAAGAAGAATATGATTGCGGAAGGAAAGGTGGAGAAATACAAGCTCGGTTGGTAGCGAAAGGTTATTCTAAGGTGAGGGGAATTGATTTTTGTGATATTTTTTCTCTTGTTACCAAGCTATCTTCTATTAGATTACTTTTATATTTTAATGATGCATTTGATTTTGAGGTAGAATAGATGGATGTGAAGGCAACATTTCTTAGCGAGGATCTGTAAGAGGAGATATACATGAAGCGACATGAAGGGGGCTTTGTGGTGAAGGGTAACAAAGAACTAGTATGTAGGTTAAAACCATATTTGTATGGGTTAAAATAGTCACCAATGATGTTGTATCATAATTTTGATACATATATACAGGGACTTGGCTTCACCATAAGCAAAGAGGATCACTATGTGTATGTTAAATTAATTAATGACCACATTATTTATTTGGTATTGTATGTGGATGATATGTTGTTGGTTGGAAATGACAAATAAATTACTGAGGATTTGAAGGCCCAATTATTCTCCAAATTCGACATGAAGGATCTTGGTGTTGTAACACCCCTAGTTGCTATGCTTTTTAATTTAAAAAATTGAACAAATCTAAAGGGGAAGTGGACCCCAATGGATAAACAATGTGTGGATTTATTTTATTTATAAAAAAATAAATGTAATAGTTATGTGGGTACAATGACTAGATTGAGAATGGAGATCTTAAACCTAGATCCATGAGGATATGGATAAGGTAAGACTTTCCCAAACCTTCCAGAAAACTTTGGAAGCAATCTTACTAAAAATTAGATTTGGAGAGAAATATCTAATTTCCCCAATGAAGAGGAAAGTAATTGGGAAGAGAAAGAAAAGCTGGAAAAGCAGAAAAGACAGCTTTAAAGTACCTCACTGAGGGAAAGCCTACCCAAAAAAGGAAGAAAGCCTCCTGAAATTTCTGGACGCAAAGATTAGAAACAGGCTTGGGAAAGCACTGCTTAAATACGCTACTCCAGGATAGACAAAGGGTTGTCTATCACTGGAAGCTAAGGTCTCAGCTCAGGGGTGAGTTAATCAGATAGAACTCTACGATTGGGAGGACTAGTCTAAGAAATTGGTATTCTCATAGAACTAATCTATTTTAGATTTATGTGAATTGGCTTAGGTGTAAAAAAAGTTTTGTTTTAATGAGTGAGTTAAATTGTAGTATGCTGGTTTACCCATACATTTAAAATATTTTGATCAAGTATAAATACTTCAACAATCTGTGTGGTTGTGTGCGAGTACTCTGATGATACCCATCTGCTAGAATGTTTAAACCTGAATTAGGTTTAAATATGATGATCAGTATCTCTCAGAGAAAATATTTCTCCTATGTAACAAAATAGAATACTATTAATTGTGTGCTTAGATTTTGTACAGATATGAATTCATGAGAAATCTAACCAAATATGCAGAACACAGATTTATTATCTGTAGGTGAATGCTGATATATTTTAAATATTATCTTACTTTTATAATTAATTAGCAGAAAATACAGTGTCAAGAAGATTAAGTAGGGAGAAGCCATTTTAGGATAGCAGAAAAAAAATTTGTGTTATAAGATAGTTATGGAAAGTAAAAATAAGAATATACCGAACATGTAGAAATTAACCATGTATGTTGAATATAAAATACAGGTGATATAAATTAATGAAAATCCAATTTTAAATTTGGAGTCAATACTGAATGTATAAACTATGTTTTCTTTACTGAGATAGAAACCATATGGAAAAAATTTGGCACTGAACTGACATAATAGATAGCTAGCATTATTGAGTAGTATCAGAAATTTTATATGGATGTAGCCAATTTTCAATATAACAGACTGTAAATAAAATTTCATTAAAAGAAATAAGAAATGGATGAAAATAGCTAACTATAGATTTACACACACACACACACACACACACACATATACAGGTAAATTTCCATTATGTATATATTTAAGTGTATATATATTAAGTTAATACAATTGAAATCCTTTATTTTCAAATCTGAAGAGTACCATGCACAATAAATATTTTTATAAACAAAATCTAGGGATTGATATATCATTTAATACTTTTCAGACAGTTGGCAGTGCAAATAGTTTGTATAAAGTGAATATAAAATTGACACATGAATACAAGGAGTTATATAAAATTATTCACTGTATATATATATCCTGAATTGAAGAGGGGTGCTATGATTAGCTTTGAAATAAATACCATACTGTGAAAGAAAAGTTTAGTGTATTCACGGCTTAAAGTAGAGATGTAAAATATGTAGCAGTAATAATAGAAATGGTGAAACCGTGTAAAGTATGGAACAACTCAAAAATCACAGTCCACTTATATGCAAAATAGATTATCAACCTACTAGAAAAAGAATACGTTTTAGTTTTACAGTCAACATCACATTTTCCGAAGAGGTAAACATATCTTCATGAACCCTAAACTAGAAGTACATAAATAAATCTAGAAATCTGATTTGAACAATGGAAGTACTTCCCTTCACACAAGACGTTGAGGACCAACCTGGGTAAATAGTAGTGAATTAGGTTCGAACAATTTAAGGATTTCAAATGCCGAGAATTAAATCTGAAGCGAGAAATTTGTGAGAGGTTATTACGTGTATATTCACCAATTGAAAATATTAATACAGTTCTAAATTCATAATTGGGTATAGAAGAAAATATATGTCATTGTAAATAAAAAAGAAACATAAAGAAATTACCTTGGAAAATGAGGCTGGGAAAACTAGGATAAGAATCGAAGATGTTCGAGTTCCCATACCGAATGTAGATGCAGGCCTACGTTAGCCTTGAAACCAACAGAATGAAAGTTATAAAGGAAAAGAAAACACAAATAAATAATTTCTGTATTATCATGATGAAAAACTCGAGTATCGATTTCGGAACACTAGAAATTGGGCTTTTCACAAAAACGTATAGAAGAGAAATCTGACAGTTGCTGGAATCGATATTAAAAACCTTACCTGAGCTACCAGGATTTATAAAAACAAACCGTGACTTCATTTCCACCATTCAGTATCCAGAAGCCAAATTTTCCAGAGAGGGCAAGATTAGAGAAAATGAAAGTATTTCTAATGCGAAAGAATGGTAGCCTAAAACTAGATTGGTATATTTTCAATATAATGAAATTTTAAATAATGAAACTGTTAGGTTTTTAAACGAATAAGAATATTTTACCAGTACTTTACCACTGGGTAAAGAAATTTACAATCTAACAAGGTATAAACCAGACAAGGTAGTAAAAAATGGCTAACCAAGTGTACCATTATAGTAATAAGTCATACTTGTATACAATAAGGCCAAAACCATATGTTGAAAGGTGAAATTTCTCCAATATAAGTTGTTAGTGCCTAGATCCACCTCAGGCTGAAATAAGGCAAAAGAAGGACAACACCAAACCACGCTTAGCCTCATAGCTAGCCCTACGAGGACAGGAGAGGGCTCTCTCCGGGTCAATCTCAATGAAGATATTCAAAGGGGCTTGAGATGACTGAAACAACAACTGATCTTAGGTTAGATAAACAAATAGGAGGATTGGATTTTGATTTTTAGGGGTTTTGTTGAAAAAAGGGGAAAGACAATTTTTGGGCTTGGGGATGAGACCAAATCTTACAGAGTTCAAGTTGGGGCAAGGTAGGCAATGGTTTTGATGTATTAGATCGAAATGAATGGATTGAAAGACTATTGAGGAGCTAAATAGGGCAAGGGAGAGAAAGGATCCTCTTGAAACTGACGAAAACATATAAAATTAAACAAAAACCTAAGGTAGAGCACCAGCAAATCAATGAATTCTACCTCAATTTCTCATTTGTTTAATTCAGAAGTATAGAGAAAGGAAATGGCATACATAAAACATTAATGAAACTTACAATAACATGAGAAGAAACATCATCAAAAATCACAAGCCACAGGGATCCCAACAAGTGCTGCAAAACTCTGGTCTTTCCTTTGCCAAAAACTGAAAAATAGATGTACAATGAGGTGCCAAACTTTTCCCAAGAGTCCAACCCTGAAAATGTCTCAGAAAATACAATATATAGGAAATTCTAACCCCTTCCCATGTCTCTAGGGGTTGATCTCATGCTTATAGGAGCAGTTTGAACCAATTCTAAACATGGAGCTAAAATCTAGGTAGCCAAACAATTTGCCTCTATAAGCTAGGAAACTGATCCATTCACTTGATTTTCACTTTTTAGTGAATGAATCATCTAGAACAAGTAAATACATTCCAAAATTACATCATGGTTACCAAATTACATTAAGATAGATCAATCCTCTCATGAAAAAGTAAAACTAGTCAAAACTGGCCGAATTGCTGAAATGGAAGGTGAAAAATAAGCTGAATTCCTCTATGCGCCGTGCTCCAAAGCTCTATGCTCCATGCTACTTTGGACCTATTTTTGGAGCACTTACAGAAATCCCAATTGAGCTCATGATAGCTCGTTGGAAAGCCCTGGATGTCGGCTATCCAACCCAAGTGGAATTTTTCAATTTGGAGCTCATTTGCCCCTCCAAACCTTCATTCTCCCAAGACTACTTCCTGTTGGTGCAAAAGGTGGCAGAAAGGTGATTTTCATGGTGTTTTTGGCCCTTTAGGCAGCCCAAAATGTGATGAAATGCTTCGACCATTCCTGAAAATACATAATTTACCATGAAAAATCTAAAAATGCAAAGTTTTCCTCCAGAAGATGTCTCAAACGTAAGCGCGCGTCGGGTGGTGCAACGCGTCGAGCGGAAAAACCTGTTTTGCAACCAAAAAAATCAAAATGAAAAAATCTTCTCCAAATTTGCTGAAATTTGGAGTGAAGGTCTCCCATCATGTCTCATGCTAAGCCAAGGAAGCTTCGGCCAAGATTCGAAGTGGATCTGGCCTTTTCCGACGTTTCAGTGCTTTTTCCAGCCTTGCCTTCAGGATCTTCATTTTTGCTCTGCAAACGTGTGTGCGGGCCCAATAGTGATTATTCATATGTCTAAGCATGTCTTTTTCCCTGTTGGCCTTCGCCAAGAGCTTCTCCAGATGAATGTTGACATGTGTGAGGCAGGTCTCTCGCTCAACCAGTGTCATGTCACCTGGTCTCTTCCGGGCCAATGCACGGTCTTCCCGGATTTGCCGCAAATCTATAAGTGTGTGCTGATCCTCCAGAAATCGAAATGGAAATACCCTTCTCAGTTGCCTCAAATATCCGAGTCTGATGTAAGGCTCATAATATGCTTTATCCAACTATTGCCGCTTATTCTACTCTTCACCGATGTTTGGTATCCCAGTCGCCTCAGAAATAGTCTCCGGTGACAAAGTGAAATTCACTCCCACGAGGTTTACACGACCATTTTGCAAATATAGGAAAAATAGGCGAGCTAACTCATGATGATGCTGAGTTCGGGCAATCATCTCACAATACTGGAAACATGACTGACGCTGCAAGCGGGCAAGCCTGCAATTGTGTCAAAGAAGTGGGTTCTTCCCTGACATGCCTGCCACTTTTGTGAGATCTCCTTCGCACATTAAGCTCGGTAGATGAATCACTGTCCTGCTCATACCCCTGCTCATATGGTGAATCTGTCTTTGACATAGTGCTGAAATGTGTTTTTCAACTATGTGCTTGGTTGATTAGAAAATGAGCAATTGGTGTATTTGTTTCAATGCCCAAATGTGTCACATAAAATGGAGAGGTTGCAAGGAAGTGTCAAAGTGAACACAATGGACTGTCAAGTGACTTTGGAATGGACAGAAATTTACTCACTGCTTTGGAAAATTTTGAGATTAAACACCTTTACAAATGGTATGGGAATGGGTGATAGTGATGGGACTCGTAATGTGATAGGAACAAGAGTTAATCAAATAGAAATCTGTAAGTACAGTCAAAGACATGAAAACAACCATTGAATCTTGTGGAAATTTAAATTTTTATCAATGAAGGGAAGGAGGTAACAAGTGATAGGGTTTGGGATTTCACATGGGGATCAAAGGGTATAGGGATATGGGATAGAGGAATAACAATGGGACTGTGGGACTGTAGTGTATATGGTGAAAAGCTAGCAGTGACATCAATGACAGTAAATGGCAAGAGCATACATATCAATGAAATGAGAATTGAAGCACCAAATTTCACGTTTTGAAACACCTCCCTTTAACCCTTGGAGCAAATTTGGATGTGGATATAGGGTTAAATCTTTCACCATTCAAACACTAACGTCTTTGCTTCTAAACCACAACACCATAGTCAAAAATCATTGATCAGGCTTTAAGAAACTTAATTGAAGGCAAATAAGTCGATTTGAAATGAGTTTTGGTGAAGGAGGATGATTTTTCGGCCTTAGGGCTCTATGCGCCGCGCGCAGACCCAATGCGCCGCGCTGGTTTGGTGCGTCGCACCAGTTATAATTCACACTGTAAAATTTGACCCAATGCGCCGCGCGCATTCTATGCGCTGTGCCTCTTTTGTGTGTGCCGCGCTCAGACTTTCAACACAGTCATGGCCTCTTTCAAATGTTGTTCGCTCTCCAACCTAAAAATTTGACTTTTCTATGAGATTTTATGCATGTTTCTTGATGCAAATGGTTTATATGACTTTGAGAAATATATTGCAAGAGATGGCCTTGATTTTTTCTTCCTCCAAAAACCCATTTTGTAATGTTATTTTATTTTGGCACTTTGTCATTTAATTTCAAGTTCTGTCTTTGGCTTTCTCACTAATTTTCTGAGTTTGGACTGATGAAATTATTTGATTTTTGCAGGGATATTGGAGTTGATGTTTGGCAAAGGAAAACCAAAGCCTACTTTGAAAACTTCAAGACGGAAAAATACATGATTATTACAAAAAAAGAATTCGACAATTTCTTATTCAAAACAGAGTTTTGAACAAGAAATGTCCTCAAATATGTCTGATGATGAAAATTTTGAACTGAGAACTTTTTTTTGAAAACCATCCTCATGGCCTGCGGGCATTTACTAAACATGTCAAAAGACTGAACCCTAGACTGAAAAAACTAAAAGACTCTTTTTGACCAAAATAATCATCTATGACTATGAATGACATGTACTGAACTCTGATGGATTTTGAGGAGTTTTAACCAACCCAGTTGGTACAAGCATGAGGGAAAACAAGAGAACCAAACCCTTCCGTCAGTCAGTGGCATGCCCCTAACGGAATGCAGATTGAACGAACAGAATGAGACACCTAAAAAATGAAATGCAAATAGAGAAATGATCCTTGGCGGAGGGCTACAAAGTCCGACTCTAACATTGGCTCCAATGGGGATGGTAGCTCCTTGGAGGTGCGAATAATGGCATATATTTGGAGAGCAGACCATTGCCTTATCCATTGGGCATATGGAATCAATTATTCGACAAAACAACTCAAGACTGTTGACTAAATTTATTTGACTGAAATTTAAACTTAAACTGACTCAACTCTTAAAACAGAAATGACTGAAACAAACCGACTCAGCAAACTCAAATAAAAACTGAAATCCTTCCTCAGGATTATAGCCTTCGCTTCGGGCCCCATTGTGAAGAAAATACTACAGTGCACACTTACAATGAAACTTGAAATACATGATATGTACAATGATGATGATCAACAAAAAACAGCTTAGAAATGGTAGCGCTTGAGCAGCCGGCCATTGACCGGCCCTCCTGGACAGTCTTCACCATTCATCTCCTTCAACAGAAAGGCGTTCTGACCTCGATATGCTGCAATATTGAATGGACCTTTCCAAAGGTTTTCAAACTTACCGTGTTTGCCTTTGTCTTCATTCCTAGCGTCCCACTTTAGTACCACTTCCTCCAACTGGAATTTATCTGCCTTCGCTTTCCTATCATAGATCTTTTTGATTCTTTCCTGCAACTTGAATGTATTCTGGAAAAACTCTTCCCTTGTTTGCTGTAAATGAATCATCTGGTTTATCCTTCTTTGCATATGGCTTTCTTCACTACCTGCCTCCTGAACAAGCTTGACTACCGAAACAGCAAGTGAAGTAGGAAAAACTGTATCTACTCCATAAACCAACTCGAAAGGAGACATAACAATTGACTTCTTTTGACTTACCCGATCAGCCCATAGCGCATTCACCAGCTTCTTATGCCAGCGCTTCTTATTGATGTCCAACAAATTTTTAATGATATTGACTAGAGACTTATTGGAAGATTCCGCCAAACCATTACCTTGCAGATGGTAGGCGGTTGAATGCCCCAAAATGATTTTATACTTTGCACAAAACTCAATCGTCTTCCTTGATTTAAAAGCCGCTGCATTATCTGTGATCAATTTACTCGGGCAACCAAAACGGGGCAAAATTTTGTTCTCAAGGAAAGAAATAATTACTAAATCAGTGGCTTGTCTTGTGGGCACTACTTCGATCCATTTTGTAAAGTAATCGGTGGTTGTTAGAATCCATCTATGCTGTCCTGAAGAAGGAGGATGGATTTCCCCGATGAAATCCAAACCCCACTGCTGGAAAGGGGCGCTTACCTCCACAGGCTTGAGTGGCAATGGCTGTAATTTCTGTCTTCCTTCGAAAATCTGACACTCATGGCAGCCTTTGACTATTTTATAGACATCAGCAAACAACACGGGCCAATAGTACCCAGCTCTCAAAATCTTATTGGCAGTTGTCTTCCAAAAATGATGACTGCCGCAATCTCCTTTGTGAAAATCTTCCATTACCTTCTCTGCTTCTTCCTCCACCAAACAATTCAATAACACACCACCTGGATCCTTCCAATAAAGTGAAAAATTTAAAATACAAAATTTTGCAGCCTTCAGTTTCAAAGTCCTACCTTTGTTTCGAGTCATGCCGAGCAGAGATGACAAATTTTGAAGAACATAGATGATATCTGAATACCATGGGGAATCAACAAAAATTTCCGATACCTGAATTGGCGCATTCTCCTCATCCTCATCAGACATAACAGAAATCAGATTTATGTCTAATGCGTGCAAATTGGATTCAGCCATAAGTTTCGCCAGCCCCTGTCGCTTGATCAGCTTCGTGAGCCTTATTTCCACATCATATTCCAGCAAAGCTGCGATCCACTTACCACGTCTTCCCTCCAGATCAGTCTATACTAAAACATCTTTCACGGCAGCGTTAGGAACATAAGCTAAAATATGGGAATGCAAAATGTATACCCGGAAATCCTTCAATGCCTTTACCAGTGCCAGAGCTTGTTTCTCAATTATGTTGTATTTCAGGGCTGCGTCTCTAATAGTTCGACTGAAAAATGCTATGGGCTTCTCATGTCCATCTCTCTTCCGCATTAACACGACTGCCATGGTATGTTCTAAAGCAAAGGAAAACCAAATGAAATCTTGGGTGTAATCCAGGTTGATTAACACTGGAGCTGAAGATAGTGCCAACTTCACCAAATCAAAGGACTTTACCGCATCTTCCGTCCATTTCACTTGGCTGTCCTTTTTCAACATATTTTTTATTTCTCTTAAATGCTCAGCAAGGTTAGGGACAAAACGACGCAAAAAGTTCATTTTACCATTAAAAGACTGAATCTCTTTCTTGTTCCTAGGAGGGTCAATTTGCTGGATTGCTTCAACACGTGCCGGATCAATACAAATGCCATCTTTAGAAATAATGTGACCAAGAAACTTACCTTCATCCATGGCGAATAAGCTCTTTTTAGGATTAAGCGAGACACCATATTTTCTTCACTTCTGAAAAACAACTTTCAAGTGATACATATGTTCTTCATCTGAATTTGAGAAGAAAGTCAAATCATCAAGGTATATAACAAGGAAAACATCTTTTTCATTCGCGAAAGCCATGTCCATCGCCCATTGGAAAGTTGTGCCAGCATTCTTCAAACCAAATGGCATCTTGGCATAGTGAAATGTCCCCCACGGAGTGGTGAAGGCTGTTTTGTCACGGTCGTCCTCATGAACCAAGATTTGGTTATATCAAGAATAACCGTTAAGTAGTGACATCCGAGATGCACCCACTACTCGCTGCAATATATGATCCATCTTAGGCAATGGATAATTGTCCTTCAATGACACCTTGTTCAGATTTCGGAAATCAATACACAATCTAATATCACCTATCTTTTTCCGCACTGGCACTAAATTGGAAATCCAATCAGAAAATCTGATAGGAACAATGATTCCTGCTTTGTACAACCTATTTACCTGCTTCTCAATTGATGGTAGCAATTTTGGATTGATTCTTCTTAGCTTTTGTCTGAAAGGCTTTTGATTAGGCTGAATTGGGATAGTATGCCAGATGATATTAGTGTCATACGTCTTTAAATCTGAGTAATCCCAAGCAAAAGCATCAGCAAATGAAGACAAAAAACTCACATATTCAACTCTTACCTCAGGTGACAATGATTTGGATAATTTTACCATTTTGGGATTTTCATCTGTCCCAATATTTACATCCTCTACTCCTTTTTCAGTTGGTCATAAAGTTGGCTTCTTGGCCACATCATCTTGATCAAAGAGTTCTTCTAAAGGTATCAAACCTTTAGGAATAATGTTGTCTTTCAGCTGCAACACCTCCATTTGATTTACTTGAACATCATCACCATCATCATATTCGACATCAATTGAGGTATCTTTGAACTTACCTTTACTTTGCAGAAAATCATTAATCTCATCATCATCTTGGAAAACTTGCCAACATCTCTGATTATCCGGTACGGTAGGACGATGCTTCACATGTATCTCGAATTTATTACTTGAATTCATTGGGATCTTCAAGTTACTTGCTGCGTTGGCAAGCGCATCAACAATTCCATTTTGAATGTGAGGAATACAAGTCAAGGTATAATCTGAAAACTGTTTCAAAATATCAAGGACAGCGTTCCGATAAGCCCGCATCCGAGGATGTCTCATCTGATATTCACCCTTTACCTGCTTAATCACCAATTCAGAGTCGCCATAGACCGCAATTCTCTTAGCATTCAGCTTTCTAAGAATATTTAGGCCAGCAATCAGAGCTTCATACTCAGCCCCATTGTTCGAACAGTCAAATGCCAACTTGTAAGAACATACCCATACATTACTCGGTACCTTGTTAGGAGCAGAAAATGGACTGCGTACCCAAATACCAATCCCAGCACCATCAAAATCCATGGTCCATAGACCCTCTTCATCATCCTCTAAGTGCTGAAATTGTGCTAGCTCTGTTTTTTCTGCTTGCTGTACACTATCTTTAGCTGATTGATCAACTGTGCTTTCCAGTAGCTGCATTTCTTTCTGCAAAACTTCTCTGAAATTCTCGGTAATCTCTGGGATATCTTCTGTTTGAACCAATTGACTATCTACATCATTAAAACTATCTACAAACAAAACAAAAGAATCTAGATCTGTATGTACATAATTAATCAGATGATTAATTGGTTTCTCCTTGGTCGTAATCATATACTTCATTTTTTGTTCCTGATACAACTTTCTCATTTGGCCAAACACGGGAATCGTCTCATAGGAGAAATCTAATTGTAGTGTCCCTTTCAATTTTGCTCCCCAAGATCTGGAAAGTAACATACCAAATATCGGAGGAATGTCTGCTACAACAACGTCCATCAAAACATTCTTTGTAGGAATTTGATCCAAACTTACAACCAAGTATTTAATGAGCCCAATACATCTCACTCTGCTAGAATCAAATGAATAAAGATCATGGTATTTCCTGGTAATGTCTAAACCCAACTTCTCCATGATTGCTTTCGGCATAAGGTTATGGGAAGCACCGGAATCGAACATGGCATTATGCAACACAAACTCATGCAACCGAAGACTAATATAAAAAGGAGGTACCTCGCTATCCGGAGACTCACCATCTAAAGCTGGTCCAAATATCAGTTCCGGTTGATCATCTTCAATATTCACCATATCAAACATGGGATCAAAATTCAAAATTCTAGAAACTTAACCTTTATAAGTGCTGTTCCTCATTAACTCAGTCAAGGGGATGGATACCTTCAATTTTAAAATTTCATTCTCCAAACTAAAAGCTGAATTCTTCTCGATCTCTTTGGCTGGAACCTCTTTCTTTTCAACCTTCTCTTTCAATGTAATCGACTGATTTGATTTTTTTGCTGATGATGACTTAGTGGCAACAGGATCAACTACCTCTTTTGCTTTCTTTTGCGCAACAGGTGAATTATTTTTCGGCACTGAAACTTCTTTCCTCTTCTGAATTGGATTGACTGGAACATCTCTATTTCTAAGAGAGTATTTCTTCTGCTGAGCTGACAATGCATTCATGTATCCTCTCTGATATTCATCCGACTCCTCCTCAAGGGCTGCATCATTAGCTAGGATAAAATCCTCATCTCTTTGTACCGCTGAACATTCTGCATACTCTTCATCTTCGGTGATATAAATGGGAAAATAATCAGGAGTAAAGAAATGATTTTGCTCTCCTACCACATCATTTTCATCATCTGAATCCTGACCAACAAAATTCTGCTGAAGAAGTGTCTTTACTTGCTACTGGACTGCTGGTTCTTGTGAGCCTTTCAAACATCTTCCCCATTTTGCGAAGTATCTTATCTGTAGATGTAGAAGCTTATTCTTTTATCCCAACTTTCTTCTCAGCTTTCAATCTAGCTCTTTTATCATTCAAGTTTGCCTCAACACTCACAGCAATATTCTGCATATCCTCTAAAGTAGGTGTGTCTCTATCTTGTAATGAATAGGCCATCTCCAGATCAAAACCATCCAGGAATTTTAACACATCAGACTTCTTAGAAGGCCTCAAATCATCCAGAATTGCATTATAAACCGTATTAAATCTGATAATATAGTCTTGGACGAACTCACCAAGATTGCGCTTGATGCTAGTATACTCAGAAGTGATTTGCAGCGGATCTTTCTTCATCTCCCACCGATCTAGAAACTATGTCTGAAGCTCTTCTAATTTATTGATACTTCTGGGCTGTAGAGCTCTGAACCATTTACGAACCTCACCTCCAAAAGTTTGGGCGAACAATCTCATGGAGACATTCTCTTCATCAATTTCATGCAGGTCCAAAAAGTCTGTCATTCTAACAATATGCTGCTGAGCGGGCACACTTTGAGGAGTACCATCAAACAAAGGAATCTTACTCTGATAATCAACGGGCATAGGATCCAAATTTGTTGGCAAAACAAGAGGTGAGAATCTAGCAGCCATGGCTCTTGGTGGATTTATGATCTGTCTTGGAGAAACGGGTGGAGTAGGAATAGTAGGTGTTCGAGGTGTATGTGGTGGAGATGGAGGAGGAACTACTGCTAATTGTTGATCAGATATCGATGGTTGTACTGGAATGGAAGGCTCAGCGTAAACTTGTGTATCAGATGTACCTACTAATGGAGCAAGAGTCTCAGAAGCAGATTCAATAAACTCAAGTATATTCATTGCAACAATAGAGTTCTGAAGGTTCAGAATGTAATTATCAATGGATCGATTAGCTTCTTCAACCTCAAGATACTTAATGAACTTGGGATTTATGACGGTAGAACTAGTAGCACTTTCATATTTGGTTTCAAACAAGGATAACTCGAACTGATCATCAAACTCAATGTCTTCGATGTATTCAAATACAGTAGGGTATGAATGAGATTTAAACAGAGGAAACACGGGAGCTTCTCGACGGAAAATTATAGGAATCAGGTTGGGATTCTCATACACTGGAGGGGGATTAGGATCAGGATTTGATCTAGTATGACTTCTGGAAGCCAGTGTACTTATCTATTCAAAAATCAAAGGACAAAACGATCTATTTAGCCTATCGAATTCTAGACTTAATCATCCAAAAGTCCAGAACAATATAATGTACTAGGGTAGAACAAAAGACAAATGTCATGTTCACAAGCTAAACCAGAGATCGACTGAAGCAGCGTTTATCTACTTCCGCTAATGCAAAGCAAAAGCGTTTCAAAAGCTACCTAGCGTGACTCCAGAATCCGTCTATAACTTATGAAGCAAAAACATCAACAAGCAAACCATTTTCTTCCCCAGTATGGTTGCCACTGTGTTAGTGCCTAGATCCACCTTAGGCTGAAATAAGGCGAAAGAAGGACAACACCAAACCACGCTCAGCCTCGTAGCTAGCCCTACGAGGACAGGAGAGGGATCTCTCTGGGTCAATCTCAATGAATATATTCAAAGGGGCTTGAGATGACTGAAACAACAACTGATCTTAGGCTAGATAAACAAATAGGAGGATTAGATTTTGATTTTTAGGGGTTTTTTTGAAAAAAGGGGAAGGACAATTTTTGGGCTTGGGGATGAGACCAAATCTTGCAGAGTTCAAGTTGGGGCAAGGTAGGCAATGGTTTTGATGTATTAGATCGAAATGAATGGATTGAAAGACTACTAAGGAGATGAAGAGGGCAAGGGAGAGCAAGGATCCTCTTCAAACTGACGAAAACATATAAAATTAAACAAAAACCTAAGGCAGAGCACCGACAAATCAATGAATTCTACCTCAATTTCTCATTTGTTTAATTCAGAAGTATAGAGAAAGGAAATGGAATACATAAAACATTAATGAAACTTACAATAACATGAAAAGAAACATCATCAAAAATCACAAGCCACAGGGATCCCAACAAGTTCTGCAAAACTCTGGTCTTTCCTTTGCCAAAAACTAAAAAATAGATGTACGATGAGGTGCCAAACTTTTCCCAAGAGTCCAACCCTGAAAATGTCTCAGAAAATACAATATATAGCAAGTCTAACCCCTTCCCATGCCTCTAGGGGTCGATCTCATGCTTCTAGGAGCAGTTTGAACCAATTCTAAACATGGAGCTAAAATCTAGGCAACCAAACAACTTGCCTCTATAAGCTAGGAAACTGATCCATTCACTTCATTTTCAATTTTTAGTGAATGAATCATCTAGAACAAGTAAATACATGCCAAAATTACATCATGGTTACCAAATTACATTAAGATAGATCAATCCTCTCATGAAAAAGTAAAACTAGTCAAAACTGGCTGAATTTCTGAGCTGGAAGGTGAAAAATAAGCTGAATTCCTCTATGCGCCACGCTCCAAAGTTCTATGCGCCGCGCTACTGTGGACCTATTTTTGGAGCACTTCCTGAAATCAAAATTGAGCTCATGATAGCTCATTGGAAATCCTTAGATGTCTGTTATCCAACCCAAGTGGAATTTTTCAATTTGGAGCTCATTTGCCCCTCCAAAACTTCATTCTCCCAAGACTACTTCCTGCTGGTGCAAAAGGTGGCAGATAGGTGATTTTAATGGTGTTTTTGGCCCTTTAGGCAACCCAGAATGTGATGAAATGCTTCGGCCATTCCTGAACATACATAATTTACCATGAAAAATCCAAAATGAAAATTTTTCCTCCAGAAGATGTCTCAAATGTAAGCGCGCGTTGGGTGGCGTGACGCGTCGGGTGGAAAAACCTATTTTGCAACCAAAAAAATCAAAATGACAAAATCTTCTCCAAATTTGCTGAAATTTGGAGTGAAGGTCTCCCATCATGTCTCATGCTCAGCCAAGGAAGCTTCGGCCAAGATTCGAAGTAGGTCCGACCTTTTTCGACGTTTCAGTGCTTTTTCCAGCCTTGCCTTCAGGATCTTCATTTTTGCTCTGCAAACGTGCGTGCGGGCCCAATAGTGATTCTTCATATGTCTAAGCATGTCTTTGTCCCTCTTGGCCTTCGCCAAGAGCTTCTCCAGATGAATGTTGACATGCATGAGGCAGGTCTCTCGCTCAACCGGTGTCATGTCACCTGGTCTCTTCCGGGCCAATGCACGGTCTTACCGGATTTGCCGCAACTCTATAAGTGTGTGCTGATCCTCCAGAAATCGGAATGGAAATATCCTGCTCAGCTGCCTCAAATATTCGGGTCTAATGTAAGGCTCATAATATGCTCTATCCAACTGCTGCCGCTTATTCCACTCTTCACTAATGTTTGGTATCCCGGTCGCCTCAGAAATAGTCACCGGTGACAAAGTGAAATTCACTCCCGCGAGGTTTACACAAAAATTATGCAAATGTAGGACAAATACGACAGCTAACTCATGATGATGCTGAGTTCGGGCAATCATCTCACAATACTGGAAACATGACTGATGCTGAAAACAATCCATTGCAAGCGGGCAAGCCTGCAATTGTGTCAAAGAAGTGGGTTCCTCCCTGACATGCCTACCACTTTTGTGAGATCTCCTTCGCACATTAAGCTCGATAGATGAATCACTGTCCTGCTCATACCCCTGCTCATATGGTGAATCTGTCTCTGACATAGTGCTGAAATGTGTTTGTCAACTGTGTGCTTGGTTGATTAGAAAATGAGCAATTGGTGTATTTGTTTCAATGCCCAAATGTGTCACATAAAATGGAGAGGCTGCAAGGAAGTGTCAAAGTGAACATAATGGACTGTCAAGTGACATTCGAATGGACAGACATTTACTCACTTCTTTGGAAAATTTTGAGATTAAACACCTTTACAAATGGTATGGGAATGGGTGATAGTGATGGGACTCATAATGTGATAGGAACAAGAGTTAATCAAATGGCAATATGTAAGTACAGTCAAAGACATGAAAAAAACAATTGAATCTTGTGGAAATTTAAATTTTTATCAATGAAGGGAAGGAGGTAACAAGTGATAGGGTTTGGGATTTCACATGGGGATCAAAGGGTATAGGGATATGGGATAGAGGAATAACAATGGGACTGTGGGAATGTAGTGTATATGGTGAAAAGCTAGCAGTGACATCAATGACAGTAAATGGCAAGAGCATACATATCAATGAAATGAGAATTGAAGTACCAAATTTCATGTTTTGAAACACCTCCCTTTAACCCTTGGAGCAAATTTGGATGTCGATATAGGGTTAAATCTTTCACCATTCAAACACTAACCTCTTTGCTTCTAAACCACAGCACCATAGTAAAAAATCATTGAGCAGGCTTTAACAAACTTACTTGAAGGCAAATAAGTCGATTTGAAATGAGTTTTGGTGAAGGAGGATGATTTTTCGGCCTTAGGGCTCTATGCGCCGCGCGCAGACCCAATGCGCCGCGGCCTTTGGGTGCGCCGCGCCTGTGGCAATTTACTCTGTCGATTTCAGCCCAATGCGCCGAGCTGGTTTGGTGCACCGCGCCAGTTAGAATTCACACTGTAAAATTTGACCCAATGCGCCGTGCACATTCTATGTGCAGCGCCTCTTTTGTGTGCGCCACGCTCAGACTTTCAACACAGTCACAACCTCTTTCAAATGTTGTTTGCTCTCCAACCTCAAAATTCAACTTTTCTATGAGATTTTATGCATGTTTCTTGATGCAAATGGTTTATATGACTTTGAGAAATATCTTGCAAGAGATGGCCTTGATTTTTTCTTCCTCCAAAAACCCATTTTGTAATGTTCTTTTATTTTGGCACTTTTTCATTTAATTTCAAGTTCCGTCTTTGGCTTTCTCACTGATTTTCTGAGTTTGGACTGATGAAATTATTTGATTTTTGCAGGGATATTGGCGTTGATGTTTGGCAAAGAAAAACCAGAGCCTGCTTTGAAAACTTCAAGACGGAAAGATACATGATTATTACAAAAAAAGAATTCGACAATTTGTTATTCAAAACAGAGTTTTGAACAAGAAATGTCCTCAAATATGTCTGATGATGAAAATTTTGAACTGAGAACTTTTTTTTGAAAACCATCCTCATGGCATGCGGGCATTTACTAAAGATGTCAAAAGACTGAACCCTAGACTGAAAAAACTAAAAGACTCTTTTTGACCAAAATAATCATTTATGACTATGAATGACATGTACTGAACTCTGATGGTTTTGAGGAGTTTTAACCAAACCAACAGGTACAAGCATGAGGGAAAACAAGAGAACCAAACCCTTCCGTCAGTTAGTGGCATGCCCCTAATGGAATGAAGATTGAACGAACGGAATGAGACACCTAAACAATGAAATGCAAATAGAGAAATGATCCCTGACGGAGGGCTGGAAAGTCCGACTCTAACATAGGTAATGCTTGAAGAAGAGCTGGAAAGTCCCAAATTCAGATGGTGGAAGGAATGAATCTCAGAATGAAAATTCAAACTTTAAAACCACACATGGGAAAAAACCTAATTCATCACAACCCTACAAGTGGCGCCAAATAAAATTACATCATGCAGATAAAAAAAATAAATGGGGAATAAACCAAGGCCTGATTAATGTGTACACCAGAAATTTAATGAGGGGTACCATTCTTTTAATGGTATATATGTTGGGAGTACTCTCGTATCTGCTAGAAATCACATTGGATTCAACAAATTTTTTTAATAGCCGGCTTCAGTTAAAACCTCTGAACTTAGTCATAAAAGCTCTGACATATAGTGGCATTTATTTATTCAAGAACGATGGACGAGATATCTAGTGCTGGGTGTAATGATTCTATGCATGAAGTGAATGAAGTGTCCCATGTAAATGAGTTGGAACCCCAACATTAAAACAAAATCCGTATGAATTAAATGTGATAATTCCTAGTTAAGTAAATCTAACGTTTATGGGAAATTTCAGTTATATAGAGGTGAAATGAATTAATACCTCTGAATTGAAATATACTATGGATGATAGGTTTAAATTTAGGGTTTATAGATATTAAAATTGATAGAAATAAGTTGAGAAAGAAATACAAAGGGGGTTACAAAATATACATATGCCTAGAGTGTTTATATATTTATATATAGGTATGAAAATATATATGTATAGTTCCCCACTAGGAATCCACCATATGGTTGCTTAGGGAAATTAAGAAGTGGTGGAAAATGTTTGAGTTGTGAGAGTTTAATTAGGAAGAATAAATCTGTTAGGTGATAGGGGCTACACATTAAGACACAAGAGTATGGAAACTTCTAACCTTTAGAAGAGTAAACTAACAAGGTTAGAAAATTTTAAACCATCTACTATTTTAATCGAAGGAGAATGTAGCTAATGTGTTAATGATTATATTGGAAAAAAAAAATTGTGAATGAGAGACATTTCATATGGTATTAGAGCATTAGCTAAAACATTGGGCAAAGTATGTTCTCACACAGAAAATATATGCTGTTGTAAGATTTGATGAATTTTAAATATTGCTAATGTTATTTTCCTGTACAGTAAATAGTACTAAAGAATACAGCTATGAACCATGATTGAAGGTGATGAGCCGTATGTAGATCTGGGTGGTGGAGAAAACACACCAGATCCAAATGCTCCATTGATGGCAATGTTGCATAGAATGCAACGAAAAATGGCACAGCTTAAAAACCACAATGACATGATATCTTTAGCCAGTGAGGAGCAAGACAGACTTATAAGTGAATTGAATTCGCGGAGCAGCCAAGAGGGTGAAGGTTCCGGAAGTAAGATGAAGTGAAGAGTCAATTTATCAGAAGATTCTGAGGAAGATGATGCCACTAGACAACAGTCTAGACAAAAGAAGGAATTAGAAGGTGAATTCTGGAAAATAAAACCTCCCTCCTATGACGAAGAGAAAGAAGAAGATGTCGAGGCATGGCTTCTAAATATGATAAAGTACTTTCAAGTTTACAAATACGAAAGCAAGTTAAGAGATAGACTGGCTATTTATCAGCTGTAAAGTAAAGCTACCTTGTGGTGGGAGGAAACAAAAATGGCGCATGCCATTGATGAGAAAACAATGACTTGGGAGGATTTTCAAGTCAAGTTCAAAAATCGATATTTGAAAGAATGCTACTATGATGACAAGGAAAAACAGTTTCATGAACTCAGGTTGGGACAACTCACCATTGATGAGTTGGTCACCAAGTTCATAAATCTGTTACAATATGTAACTTACATTAGAGAGGAGAAGGAAAAGGTACAGAGATTTCTGTATTGTTTGCCTATTGTTTACAAGGATAAAATAGAGTTTGGTAATCCAAAAACAATGGATGAAGTAGTGAGGAAGTCCAGACTATGCTACTAGCAATTCAGGGGTAAGAGGGAGCAAGGAAAGAGTTGGTCAAACAAAGGTGATTTCAGTGGAAAGAAACAGAAACCAGCCTGTTTGAAAAACATTGGTAGGAACCACTAGAGAAAGAAATTTAGTAAAATGAGTGAAAATCAGACTGCCTAATCTCAAATTGGGTCCAAACCAATGAATGGAAATAACAATAGGGAAGGGACTATTAAAATGAGGGAATCTTTGAAGTGTTGGGATTGTGGATAACCTCATTTCTTAGGGACTGTCCACACAGAAATATTCAAACAGTGTAAGTATTGCATGAGGCCACTACAGTAAATGATGTAGCCATGAACATCCCCAAAATTAGTGCTTCCCTAGAAGATCATCATGGAGAACACCAGTCCACCATGGTCGAGATGGAAGGTATGATTGTTGACCAATCTGTTATAGTTTTAATAGATCCAATTGCATCTTTGAGTTATATCAGTCCTAAAATGGTAGAAGAATGAAAATTAATGTCAGAGAAGTTTCATCGTTCTTGGATAGTACAGTTAGCCACTTGTACAAAACGAAAAGTAACTCACAAGTTACCTTAAATAGCCATTAATCTGAATGGATACCAAACATAATTAAATTTAAACATTTTGCGATTAGCATCTTCTGATTTCCTGATAGGGATGGATTGGTTAGAAAAACAAAAAGCTATGATGAATTGCTTAGACAAGACCTTACATTGCATTGATAAGGAAGGAAAACCTGTAATAATCAAAGGGAAGCCTAAACCCATATCTGTGAGGAAAATCTCAGCCCTTCAGTTAAAGAGAATTGCTAGAAAAGGGTATCAGGTGTATTTTGTACATGTAGAAGATTTAGGACAACAAACAAAAGTAAATAAGCTAGAAAAATTACTAGTGATAAGAGAATTTAAAGATGTTTTCCCAGATGAAATCCCCCATCTTCCCCCCAAGAGAGAAACCAAATTTTCAATTGATTTAGTCCCTGGAGCAACTCCAGTTTCTAGAGCCCCTTATAGAATGAGCACCCTTGAACTAACGGAGTTAAAAATGCAACTACAAGAGTTGTTGGACAGAGGTTATCAGACCAAGTGTATCTCCTTGGGGAGCTTCAGTGCTATTTGTGAAAAATAAAGATGGTACCTTCCAGATGTGTATTGATTACCATCAATTAAACAAACTGAAAATAAAAAAAATATATCCATTACCCAGGATAGACGACCTTTTTTATCAAGTTAGAGAGGCAACAATGTTTTCCAAGATTGATTTAAGGACTGGTTACCATTAGTTAAGGATTAAAGATGAAGATATCAGCAAGAAAACATTTAGAACCCAGTATGGACACTATGAATTTTTAGTCCCACCGTTTGTGTTGACTAATGCACCCGCCACTTTCATGTGTTTAATGAATAGTGTCTTGGATAAATACTTCAACAAGATTGTACTAGTATTTATTGACAACATTTCAATATATTCAAAAAATGAAGCAGAACATCAAGAACACCTCATAATTGTGCTGCAGACTCTCAAAGAAAATCAGTTATATGCTAAGTTTAGTAAATGTGAGTTTTTTAAGGACAAAATTCTATACTTGGGGCATATAATATCAGAACAAGGGTTGGATGTAGATCCCGAAAATATAAAATCAATTAGAGAATGGCTTGTACCTACTGATGTATCATCAGTAAGGTCCTTTATGGGAATTCTGGGATACTACAAAATTTTTGTAGAAAAATTTTCAGCGTTAGCCTATCCTATAACTTTATTGCAAAGGAAAGGATTAAAGTTTGAATGGAATGAAAAATTCCAGAATAGTTTTGAACAATTAAAAATAAAACTTACTACAACACCTATTCTTAAGATTGCAGATCCAAATAAGGAGTTTGTAGTATGCATAGATGCTTGTGGAGAAGGATTAGGGAGAGTATTGTTACAAGAAAATTTTGTTATAGCTTATGAATCTAGAAAACTTAAGAAACATGAACAGAATTACAGCTTTTATGATCTTGAGTTAGTTTTTGTAATACATGCTCTCAAGATGTGGAGACACTATCTTCTAGGAAAGAAATTTGTGCTGATGACAGATCTCATTAGTCTAAAGTATTTCTTTACTCAACGATAATTGAATGCTAGAAAAGATAGGTGGCTATATTTTCTGAGTGAGTTTGATATGGAAATAAAACATATCAAGGGAAAAGAGAACAAAATTGCATATGCCTTAAGAAGAAATTCTTGGCAAGGAATAAGTAATATTGGGAGTAGTGTCAACTTTAATTTGGAGGGAATGGTGCAAAGAGTAGTGGATCCAGACCAAAACTATGAAAAACTTTAGACTCAAATGATGAAAGAGGAAATGAAATGGTATACAAAAAATTAGAAGGGATTGATTTGTTATAGAGAGAGATTGTACATCCCTAATGTAGACTCTTTAAAGAAGGAAATTTTGGATGAATATCACAAAAAGCCTTATTCTGGACATCCTGGATACCAGAAATTACTCACAGCTTTGAAAAAGAATTTATTTTGGCCTGGAATGAAAAAGGATGTAGCCAATTATTCTGCCAAATGCATTGATTTTCAACAAGTAAAAGTTGAACATGAACATCCCGTTGGGTTCTTAAATCCTTTACTAATTTCAAAATGGAAATGGGAAACTATTTCTATGGACTTAATAACTGGTTTACCAAGAACCAAATATCAAAATGAATATGTGATGGTAGTAGTGGATACTTTGACAAAGACTGCTCATTTCATACCTGTTCAGTCTACCTTTGGAACAACCCAAGTAGAAAATGTGTTCATGAAAGAGATCATAAGGCTACACTGGGTTCCTAAAATGATCATTTCAGATAGAGACACAAAGTTCACTACAGCCTTTTGGAGGAGTCTGTTTGGAGGCATGGGTACTAAATTGAACTTTAGTACTACCTATCATCCTCAAACGGATGGACAAATAGAAAGGACAAATAAAATTCTGGAAGATATGTTAAGAATGTATGTGATGGATAGGCGAACTAAATGGGAAGACTATTTACATTTAGTGTAATTTTGCTATAACAACAGCTACCAAAATTCCATAAAGATGAGTCTGTTTGAAGCACTTTATGGTAGAAAGTGCCATACTTCTTCAAGATGGAGCCAACCTGAGGATAAATTAGTGTTGTACCTAGAATATTTACAAGAAATGGAGAAAATTGTAAAACAGATTCAGAAAAATATCAAGACAACTCAATACCAACATAAAATTTATGCAGACAAAATATAGTGCACCAAGAGTTCAGTGTGGGTGATCATGTATATCTAAGGATTAAGCCTAAAAAGAGCACTTTTCACATTGGAATTTGTGCAAAATCAGCTCCCCGATATTGTGGACCGTTTGAAATGCTGGAAAGAGTAGGACCAGTGGCTTATAAACTAGCCTTCCCATTCATATTAATGTTCATGATGTGTTTCATGTTTCTTTGTTAAAAAAATATCTACATGATGCTGCTCACGTTATTTATTGGAATGTGATCCAGGTGGAACCAGAAGGGGAATTCCTTCCAGATCCGCTTCAAATCTTGGAGTGGGAAGAAATTGAAGTTCAAAACCGGATAGTAGCTAGAGTAAAAGTGCAATGGAAACACTTTACTGCTGAAGAGGCTACTTTGGAATGAGAAACTGAGATGATGGAAAAATACCCATCACTATTTACACAGTGAAATGTTTAAGTTTATTTTGTCAACACCGAGGACGGTGTTTTGTTTTAGAGGGGGAATATGTAACACCCCAAGTTGCTATTCTTTTTAATTTAAACAATTGAACAAATACAAAAGGGAAGTGGACCCCAATGGAGAAAAAATGTGTGGATTTATTTTATTTATAAAAAAAAATGGAATAGTTATGTGAGTACAATGACTAGATTGAGAGTGGAGATCTTAAACCTAGATCCATGAGGATATGGATAATGTAATACTTTCCCAAACCTTGCAGAAAACCTTGGAAGGAATCTTATTAAAAATTTGATTTGGAGAGAAATATATAATTTCCCCAATGAAGAGGAAAGTAATTGGGAAGAGGAATAAAATTTCAAAAAGAGGAAAAGACAACTTTAAAGTACCTCACTGAGGGAAAGCCTAGGCAAAAACGGAAGAAAGTTTCCTGAAATTTCTGGACGCAGAAATTAGAAACAGCTTTGGGAAAGCACTAATTAAATAAGTTGCTTTAGGATAGACAAATGGTCTTCTATCACTGGAAGCTAAGGTCTCAGTTCGGAGGTGAGTTAAGGAGATAGAACTCTAAGGTTGGGAGGACTAGTCTAAGAAATTGGTATGCTCACAAAGTAATCTATTTTAGAGTTATGTGAATTGGCTCAAGTGTAACCAGAGTTTTTTTTTAATGAGTGAGATAAATTGTAGTATGCTGGTTTACCCATACATTTAACAGATTTTGAGGAAGTAGAAATACTTCAACAATCTGTGTGGTTGTGTGGGAGTAGTTTGATGAGACCCACCCGCTAGAATGTTTAAAATTGAATTAGGTTTAAATCTGATGATCAGTATCTCTCAGAGAAAATATTTCTCCTATGGAAAAAAATAGAATACTATTAATTCTGTGCTTAGATTTTATACATATATGCATTCATGAGAAATATAACCAAATATGCAGAACATAGATTTATTATCTGTAGGTGAATGCTAATATATTTTAAATACTGTCTTACTATTATAACTAATTAGCAGAAAATAAAGTGTCAAGAAAATTAAGTAGAGAGAAGCCATTTTAGGAAAACTGAAAAAGATCTGTGTTATAACATATTTATGGAAAGTAAAAATAATAATATACCGAACATGTAGAGACTAACCATATATGTTGAATATAAAATACAGGTGATATGGCCTATATACATCTATTAAAAGCCCTCCCTGATTCGGTAAGTCTCTGGCACGAATATTTCGAGTGGATCCAATCTATAGATTATGAACATGTTCCTTTTAGGTGTAGAAAATGTCATATGCATGGACACTTGTTCAGGGATTGTCGTTAAATTCACCCTCCCGCCCCCTCTAGTCCTCCCAATGCCTCAGATCCAGATGGCTTCACCAGGGTTTCCCACATAAAAATACCCTCCAAGAAGCCCCTCGCTCCTTTAGACTCCCCCCCTCCCCAACCCACTCCCTCTTCGAAAGGCCCCTATTCCAGCAACAGCTTCCAAATCTTAGCCGATCTTGGTTTGGATCAAGAGGTTGAGGAGCCCCGCCTTGACCCCTCTTCCTCTACGATTCCCTCCTTTGGCTCCATCCCCCCCTTAAGGGTCTGGACACTTTGATGGTTAATATAGCGATGACCTTCAATCCTTGAAATGCCCCCTCGCTCCCGAATTCTGAACCTGCCCAAAGTAGTCACCCTAAAGCGACTTCTGACATGGATCTTGACTCCCATGCTCCCATAGATCAACCCAGCAACCCCAATGTCAGATCAGACTTTGCAGTGGTCACCTACATGATTGAGGAACAAGAATCTATTGATTTTTGGGATCTAGATCTAATAGGGCTGGAAAAAGCATGTGATTCTAAAGCGTATCATATTATTCTTCCCAGACAGATTAATAGTTTGGAGGAAGCACTTCTGAAGTCCTGGATACTAAAGGGTAGTGTTCATATTGGAATTCAAGGGGAGCTCATACCTAGGGAAATAATCAACATTATCAGAGAATCAAGGAAGCGGGGTCGACCTACGGATCTACAATGGTTAATCACGTTGGGGGATCAACTTGTCGAATCTGGGAGATATCCCAAGCTAACGAAATTCTTCAAATCCTTGAAATCTCCAAGTTTATGATGAATATTACATCCTGGAATATTTGAGGGATCAATAGTCCCTCAAAGTGCCAAATGATAAAAAATAGTCTCAGTCGCAACAAACCTGCCATTTTTTTCATGCAGGAAACCAAATGCTCCAGCTCCACTTTCCATTCAATTCTACCCCGCCTTTGGCCGGGTTGTGACACCACCACTGTCGATTCTGTAGGGGCCTCCGGGGGAATTTCCATTGCTTGGAATCCCGCCATCCTTTCCCTTTCTCACTTTCCTTCTTCCCATAATTTTATTCAAGCCTCCTTTCACCTCATTGGCACCAGCCTCAAAGGCCTGCTTACTAATTTTTATTTCCCTCAAACCACTGCCAGTAAAATTTGAATCTTGGACAATATCTCTTCTTTGCACAATCTGAACTCCCATCACTAATGGATCCTGGGAGAGGATTTTAACATGATTACTAGCCTTCAAGAAAAACAGGGTGGGCATAATATTCTTGAAGACGACTCCCTGCACTTCAAAAAATTCATCAACCAAAACTGCCTCATCGACATCCCTACTGCTAATGGCCTTCATACTTGGAACAATCAACGATCTAGAAACCACTTCATCGCTTCTCGCCTAGACCGTTTCCTTGTTTTTGATCCCATCATTCAAGCAAGAGGGGACATATTCTCCACCATTCTACCGGTGGTAGGATCGGACCATTGGCCCGTCCAATTACAGTGGGAAAGACCGACTATGGGAAGGCCTAAACCCTTATGGTTCAAGAAATTCTGGCTTGGTGATGCACTGGTGGCACACCATTCCCCCACAAAATGGATCCATTATGTATAATATACAACAGAAGCTTAAAATAATTAAAGCTAGACTGAAGCATTAGAACCAAAGCACCTTTGGCAACATATTTCAAGGAAACCATGATCTATGGCTTCAAATGGAAAATATTGAGCAAGAAATTATCAGCTCAGGAAGGACTGAGGCCCTTGACACTCAGGAGAAGGATCTCAAATCCCAAATCAAGGAAAAGGAGCTTCAGGAAGAAGTGCTATGGAAACAGAAATCCAGAATTTGTTGGCTTAAAGAGGGAGACAAGAGCACTTCCTTTTTCCATCGCTCCACCATTCAAAGATGAATGGCCAATAGCATCTCCATTATTCGCAATGACAAAGGAGTAAACTTGGAAGCATATGAAGACATTGAACAGGAGCTTCCGAACCATTTTAAGGACACTCTCACGGTGCCACCCTTGGATCGCCAGGAGGTCATTAAGAGTATCACCAAACACATACTAGCCTTGATCATGAAGGAAAGTAACCAGATGCTGCTTCAACCCATCCAAATAGAGGAGGTGGATCAGGTCATGGCTCAACTCAAAGCAGGTAAAGCTCCTAGCCCTGATGGGTTTACTTCCAACTTTCACTTCTTTTGGCCAGATCTAAGACAGGAGATTTGGGAGATGGTTGAAGAATATCGAGCTATGCAATGGATTCTCACCGCTCTAAACGCTACCTTCATCTCCCTCATTCCTAATGAGGATCAAGCCTCTTCCCCCAGTAAATTCTGCCCCATTTCCCTTTGTAACGTCCTCTATAAGCTTGTCTCCAAAGTAGTTGCAAATCACCTCAAAAACCTTCTACCTCTCCTCATTTCTCCTAAGAAAACTAGCTATGTAGAAGGCAGGAATATCTTGGATGGCATTATCCTCATGCATGAGGTGTCACACTCCTTACGCTCCCATAAGATCCCTGGAATGTTGCTTAAGATAGATATCTCGAAAGCTTTTGACAAACTCAGTTGGACATATATCCAGCAAATGCTCAAGGCATTTGGTTTTAGTCAAACTTGGATTAGATGGATCCTTAGCCTCATCTCCTCCCCTCTCTACTCCATCCTTATCAATGGAATTCCCTCTCCCCCTTTCCACCCTCTTGAGGAATTTGGCAAGGGGACCCTCTCTCCCCTTTCCTCTTCATGATCATGGCGAAAGTCTTAGGGAGGTTGCCCAAAGCCCACATTCAAGAGCACTCTCTTCGAGGCCTCAGTCTCCACCAGCGCTCGGACCTCTCGTACCAAAAATTCATTTATGACAACATGCTCTTTCGCGACCCTTCTATTCAAGAAGCCTACACCCTCAAATCCATACTGGACTGCTTCACTCTGGCTACTAGCCCCTCGGTCAACAACTCTAAATCCAAAATTTTCTTTTTTAAAATTCCCATGATCACTCAGCATAATATTGCTCGAATTCTTGGATTCACCACGGTAGTGCTGCCCTTTAAATATCTAGGTGCGCCACTCACTGCCTCAACCCTCAAGCACTCATCTTAGAAAGGGTTGCTAGACAAGTTGGAAAAACTGCTATCCCTATGGACCCATCGAGCTCCGAATCTAGCGAGTCGTCTCGTCTTAATCAAATCGGTCCTTCAAGCAATGCCTCTGTACCTTTTATCCATGCTAGTAGCACCAAAATGGGTTATCAAGGCCATTGAGAACCTTCAACGCAACTTCCTATGGGGAGGGGCCAAAGAAAGATGAAAATGGGCCTTAGTGAACTGGAAGGAAGTCTGCATCCCCAAGAAAGCTGGTGGTTTGAGGCTCCGTGACCCTTGTCTAAGCAACAAAGTCATGGGAGAAAAATTTAGGTGGCATAGGGTTTGTAATTCAATCAGTCCGTGGGCGCAGATGTGGGCTACCAAATATTCTCGAAACTAGCCAATGGAGGATCTCATTTGTTTTGATAATGATCACACAGGTTCCCTTATATGGAAGGTGGCTAGTCAACATAGAGCACTAGTTCGAGACCACAGCTTCTGGGAAGTCAGGTCAGGGAGATCATCCAACTTCTGGCACGATTCATGGCAAAAAATGCCGAGGTTAGCGGACCTCTTTCCAAACTCTGATTGGCAAGGAATGCTAGAGCATCTCCCTCATCAAAATGTTGGCACCTTTTGGACTCACCCCACCTCTCCCACAAGCCATTTTCAACAATGGCTCATGACTGACCAATTGAACTCTCACCTTGGTCTAACTCTCACCGAGGAAATAGTCGAAGAACTACACAAGAGCTAAGTTCGTATCTCCATAGAGCTCGATAATCTCTGTTGGGGCTCTTCTACTGCTGGAAATTTCACCACCAAGGAAGCCTACAGCCTATCCCTCCCAGCCTCATAGCCTGATGGTATCTGGGAGAAAGTTTGGCACTCGAAAAACTGGCCCAAAATTTCTACTTTTCTTTGGCTCCTCAGTAAACGTTGCCTCCTCACTTGGGACAATATCTGCAAGAAAGGATTCACTGGTCCTTCCCAATGTCCCAACTGTGGTATTAAGGAGGAAACCTTTGAGCACTTTTCCAATGAATGTGAAGTGGCCATGGCACTTTCGGATAGAGTTGTCCTTCTCTATAGAAAATTGAATAGAATCATGGGGAGCATCATCAACACCATTCACAGCTCGCCTTCCACTCCATTTCAGTGCACCATCCTCAATGATCTTTGGATTATGATACCAGGGCACCTACTATGGGTGGTATGGAAAGAGCACAATTGCAAAATATTCAAGGATCAGCTCACTCCCACAGACATTCTTTGGAATATGGCCTGCAGTCATATACAGGAGACTCTAGCCCTTCATCATTGGAGGGAAGAGGACCTGCCCTCCCTTCAGAGTGAGCAAATTATTTGGGCCAATTGGAACTTATGGTTACATTCAGTCACCATCCCTGAGCCCCCCTGAAACCAAAATTTTCCCTCTCTTGGACGATGGACCCCTCCACCTCTAGGCTACTACAAGCTCAACTTTGACGGAGCCTCTAAAGGGAATCCAGGGAGAGCGGGCTATGGAGGTATTTTCAGAACTTCCCTTGGCTAGGCACATTTAATCTTCTTTGGTTGCCTTGGTTGGGATACCAACAATTCGGCAGAGCTTGAAGGTCTACTCCAGGGGCTCATCCTTGCCAGGGATTACCAGTTGTTTCCCCTTATCATTGAAGGCGATTCACAGATTCTAATCAATATGGAAAAGTGACTCTAGGCTGGCTCCTTTTCCTCCAATCTCATCAAAAGCTGGTGTCTAGCCACTAGGATCAAAATGATCAAGCAATGAATGTGCATTGACACTGCTATATAATACCACCATGTTTGATGATCTGCCAACAAAGTCGCAGATCTCCTGGCCAACAAGGGTGTCCATCACTGCGACCCCATTTGGGTTGGACCTCTTACCTTTGTTAATGATGAAGCTTTCCTTCAGGATTGCAATATTCTGGTGCACAATGAAAACCGTCCCCCGGATGTGGGTGATATGTAGTCACACAGATTTCCACGAGGCACCCATGTGGCTCACCACATGGTGCGCCCATGTGCCCCATCCTTGGGATCCACAACGCCATCAAAACTTGCATGGGCTGGGCCTTGAATTCCCATGCACCACCTTAAACTCTACGCACTCTATGAGCTAGTTAATTACTCCTCCTCTAAGCATGTTGTTCTATCTTCCCACTCTGCCTCTGGCTTTCTAGCCCACCCTGACTATCATCCCATCGCTCCTTCTTCTTTGGCCCTCATTTGCTCTGGTACGAAGTCTTTGGGCTTCTGCCTCTACAGTGACATCTCTGTCTTATTAATCCTTATACACGCTGGCCAGAATGTTGCGTCGCCATTGAAAACCTGGTAGAAGAGTGGGGAGAGGGGGCCTCCCTTTGCGACCTCCCCTGCCCATGGCCTCCCCTCTGGACTTGAATTTCCCAGTCTCATGGGACCCTGTAGACTTGCATCCTCTTGATCTTTCACCTGCTATGAAAACTGACCCCATGGCCCCTCCTGCTTCACCCTCAGCTCCTCCCACTAGACCCTCCTCCCCCTGCGGCAAGAAGCATGCCCGCAAATCAAAAATCTCAGAGGAGCCTCCCTTCTTTCCTGTAAGCTCAAGGCACTCCCTGTGCAGCCCGCCTCCAACCCCTCTTCGGACGATAGTGACTTCAAGCCACCCGAGGAGTTGCAATTGCCAGGTCTCACTCTTTCAGGTTCTATGAAGGGCAACTACGTCCTCCATGCGATTGGTGCCATGAAAATTTCAACTTCTTTGTAGGATAATGCTCCTCAGGACACTCCAGCGAAGCGAATCAGACTTCCACCCTCCCCTCACGAGTAGCATGAAGACAATGAACCATTGTATTATGGCTACATCTGCCATATCCTAGAGGAGGACCCTCCAACCAGCGATGAGCATGAAAGCTCTCCTTAGCATGTCCTCGTTGAGGTCCTTAGTTTGCAGGTTTTGGACGCCTTTGTTGTTTTTTATTTCAGTTTATTTTTGCACTATGTTAAGGGTTGGTTTCCCACCAATGGCAGCCTAGTATATTTGGACTATTTTGGTAGGTTTCCCCACCAGGGGCAGTCTAGTTTTTACCAGCAGGTTTTTGTACAATCCCTCAGTAATGGATTTCTCCATTTCTGAGGATGTGCCTTGTAAACTTTGTTTGACGACTTAATAGAAATAACATTACTTAGAAAAAAAATACAGGTGACATAAATTAATAAAAATCCCATTTTAAATTTGGATTCAATATTGAATGTATAAACTATGTTTTCTTTACTGAGATAGAAATCATATGGAAAAAAGTTGGTACAAAACTGATAGACCAGATAGCTAGCATTATTGATTAGTATCAAAATTTTTATATAGATGTAGCCAATTTTCCATATAACAGATTGTAAATAAAATTTCATGAAAAGAAATAAGAAATGGATGAAAATAGCTAACTATATATATATATAGGTACATTTCCATTTTGTATATCTTTACGTATATATATATATATATAATACAATGGAAATCCTTTCTTTTCCAATTTGAAGAGTACCATGCACAGTAAATATTTTAATAGAAAAAATGTAGGGATTGATATATCATTTAATACTTTTCAGACAGGTGGTAGTGTAAATAGTCTGTATAAAGTGAATATAAAACTGACACATGAATACAAGGAGTTATATAAAATTATTCACTGTATATATATATCATAAATTGAAGAGGGGTTCTATTGTTAGCTTTGAACTAAATACCATACTGTGAAAGAAAATTTTAGTGTATTCACGGTTTAATGTAAAGATGTGAAATATGTAGCAGTAATAATATGAATGGTGAAACCATGTAAAGTCTGGAACAACTAAAAAATCACAGTCCAATTATATGAAAAGTAGGTTATCAACCTATTGGAAAAAGAATACGTTTTAGTTTTATAGTCAACATTACATTTGTCGAAGAGGCCAACATATCTTCACGAACCCTAAACTAGAGTACATAAATAAATCTAGAAATCCGATTCGAACAATGGAAGTATTTCCCTTCGCAGAAGACATTGAGGACCAACCTGGGTAAATAGTAGTGAATTCAGTTTGAACAATTTAAGGATTTAAAATGCCGAGAATTAAATCTGAAGAGAGAAATTTGTGAGAGGTTATTACCTGCATATTCACCAATCACAGTTCTAAATTCGTAACTGGGTATAGAAGAAAATCTAAGTCATTGTAAATAAAAAAGAAACATAAAGAAATTACCTGTGGAAAATGAGGCTGGGCAAACTGGGATAAGAATCAAAGATGTTCGATTTCTAATACCGAATGTAGATGCAGGCCTATGTTAGCCTTGAAACTAACAGAATGAATGTTATAAAGGAAAATAAAACACAAATAAATAATTTCTGTAATACCATGATGAAAAACTCGAGTATCGATTTGAGAACACTAGAAATTTGGATTTTCACAAAAAACGTATATAAGAGAAATCTGAGAGTTGTCGGAATCAATATTAAAAACATAATCTGAGCTACCAGGATTTATAAAAACAAACTGTGACTGTGTTTCCACCATTCAGTATCCGGAAGCCAAATCTACCATAGAGGGCAAGATTAGAGAGAAAAAAAGTTTTCTAATGCGAAAGAATGGTAGCCTGAAACCAGATTGGTATATTCTCAATAAAAAAAATTCTAAATAATGAAACTGTTAGGTTTTAAAAAAAATAAGAATATTTTACCAGTACTTCACCACTGGGCAACAAAATTTCAAATCTGACATAGTATAAACCAAAGAAGGTAGTAAACGATGGCCAATGAAGTGTACCGTTAAAGTAATAAGTCATACCTGTATACAATAAGGCCAAAAACAGATGTTGAAAGGCGAAATTTCTCCAATATTAGTAATGCTTGAAGAAGAGCCGGAAATTCCCAAATTCAGACGGTGGTAGGAATGAATCTCAGAATGAAAACTCTAACTTTAAAACCATTGCATGGGAAAACCGCTAATTCATCACAGCCCTACAAGGGGCACCAGATAAACTTACATCATGTGGATCAAAAAAATAAACGGGGAATAAACCGAGGCCTGATTAATGTGTACACTAGAAATTTAATGAGGGGTACCATTCTTTTAATGGTATATACATTGGGAGTACTCTCGTATATGCTAGAAATCACATTGGATTCGACAAATTCATTTAATAGTTGGCTTCAGTTAATAACTGCCAAATTAGACATAAAAGCTCTGACATATGGTGGCATGTCTTTATTCAAGAATGATGGGACGAGATATCTAGTGCTAGGTGTAATGATTCTATGCGTGAAGTGAATGAAATGTCCCTCGTAAATGACTTGGAACCCCAACATTAAAACCAAATCCGTATGAATTAAATGTTATAATTCTTAGTTATGTAATTCTAACATTCATGGGGAATTTCAGTTATATAGAGGTGAAATGAATTAATACCTCCGAATTGAACTATATTATGGATGATAGGTTTAAATGTAGGATTTATAGATAGTAAAATGGATAGAAATAAGTTGAGAAAGAAATACAAAGCGGGTTACAAAATATACATATGCCTAGAGTGTTGATATATTTATATATAGGTATGAAAATATATATGTATAGGTCCCCAATAGGAATCCACCATATGGTTTCTTAGGTAAATTAAGAAGTGGTGAGAAATGTTTGAGTGGTGAGAGTTTAATTAGGAAGAATAAATCTTTTAGGTGATAGGAGCTACATATTAAGACACAAGAGTATGGAAACTTCTAACCTTTAGAAGAGTAAACTAAAAAGGTTAGAAAATTTTAAACCATCTATTGTTTTAATCGAAGGAGAATGTAGCCAATGTGTTAATGATTATAATGGAAAGAAAAATTGTGAATGAGAGACATTTCAGGTGTTGCAAACTATATTTTGGGCATGGAAATTAAATGAGATCGGGAAAAGAGGAACTCTGGTTAAACTAAAGAAAGTGTGTGAAGACAATATTGGAGAGTTTCAATATGTAGGATAGTAAGCCGGTCAAGGTTCCCATTCTTGTAGGTGTGAAGTTATCTATTGAACAATATCCCAAGGAAAAACAAGAATAAGATGGCATGTCATGAGTTCCATATGTAGGTGTAGTGGGTAGCCTGATGGATAGAATGGTATGCACTAGGCCATACATCACACATGTAGTGAGAGTATTGAGCAAGTTTATGTCAAAACCATGGAAGGAGAATTGGACAACCATTAGCGGAATTTTGAGATCTAAAATTGGCCTCCTAAGAAAAATGTACAACCAAAACAAAGTTTACAATGACCTGTAGGATTCAAGATGATGATGTTAACCATGGGGGACAATTCAATATTTTTGGAGTAAAAAAGTAAAAGGATTAAAAAATAATAAAATAATAAAACTACTTTCTAAACTCGTATTTTCAAATTATATCCCTAAGTTTTTACTTAAATTTTGAGCGGGAGAACTCATTGAATGCAAAATTTAATTCCTCATTCAAGAAGTACCCATGTTTCATACTTTCAATGGACCTTGCTACATGAAAAACATGACTACAATAATTTTTTCATGTATTTCTCATTTTTTATGTAGGAGGGTCCATTGAAAGTATGCAACATGGGTATTCCTTGGATGAGGAATTAAATTATGAATCCAACAAGTGTTGCTTTAAACTTGAGTAAACCCATATGCAGGTAAGTTCAAAATACGAGTAGAAAAAATAGGTTTTTATTTTTTCACTCTAATATTTTATGATGTAATATAATCATATTTTATTATTTCCACTATTATCTCATAATTTCCTTAGGAGGCCCATTTTAAACCTCAAAATTCCCCTAATGATTGAAGTGGGTTTTCAGGTATTTTGATGTAATTAGTGATTATGGTTTGTGCTACTAGGGAAGACCAGGATTCGAGAGAGTTTGGGATATCTGTGGCTTTGTTGATGAATATGGGTTGGAGATCTGGCTAAAAGAAGATATACAAGTGAATATGGGTTTAAAATATTTGGAGGTGCAGTCAGTTAAATGAGTAAAAGATAATCTATGTGGCTCTTTTAACTACATAGGATGAATACATGGCTTCCACTCATGAAATTAAGGAAGTACTTTGGTTGGAGATATTGTGTTCAAGTATGTGGTTGGTGCATTGACATATAAGGGTAGACTATGATAGCCAAAGTGAAATTTTCTTAGCTAATAACCCTTCTTATCATTCAAAGGAAAAGGACATTGATTTTCAGTATCACTTTGTGACAAATATGTTTGAGGACAAAAGGTTTTGATGGTAAAGGTGGACACTTTGAAGAATGTTGCATATTCATTGAAAAAGTGTGTGAGCACTGAGAAGTTCTCTTGGTGTAGAGAAACAATGTGCATTGTACAGTTGGACCAATGACAAAGCTATCTTGTGGCCCCCTAAAGAAATAAAACAACAAGTGGGAGAATTTTTGGTGTGTTTTATATTCTTTCCACGACTAGCTCTAGGCGAGAAGTGGGCGATAAGAGGGGGGAAGAAAGCCCCCCTACACTTGAACTAGGCACGGTAGGAGGGGCATAGACCCCCTTGTCAGGGGGTTCATTGGGGGGCGGTAGTCCCCCTGCATGAGAAGAGATGGCTATGGTTTTGTGCATGAGTTTGCACATGGTTTTGGGCATGATTATGTTTTTCCCATGGTATTTTGTAGATCTGGTCAAGGGAAATACAATTATGTTCTAATCTAGGGTTAATGGATTGAGGTTTATGAATGGATTATCATTTATATATGTGTGTTTTAACATTGAAAGGAATATAATGAAAAATCAAGTTGTTAGTCCTGCTTTTGGGATCCAAAAGTAAATCTCTGTGTATATATATTTTAGGGTTTATGCTTTCGCTATTATTTTATTTTCTATGTTATGATTTCATTTGTCGTTGATCTATATTTTCTTCTATTTTTTTGGTTGGTTGCATAGCATTTTAAATTAGCTATTCAATTTCCATTTTCATACTTATATTTTTATTAACAATTTTTTTTTCATAATGAAATAATTGTTTTAAAATAAAATATATCATTAAAATATATAACATCTAACCAATAGAGTTATTTTTATGATTCTCTATTTTTATTTTTCAATATTTAGTTTAAATAGGAAATACAAAATAATTTATATAAATTTCATAATTGTTGAAAGTTATGAAATTTGGAAAAGCCATAAAATCTATGTTATTGTGGAACCAACATGACAAACAAGTCTTCTTCCTTTCATTTCGACCTAAACTTACAATATATTTTATCCATCCATCGGACCTAACCTCATAATATATTTTATCAATCCATTCAATATATATATATTTTAATTATGTAAATGATTTATGTTATAGAAGAAAAAATTACATTGACATGTAATTTAATTAGGTCATGAATTACGAAAACCCAAAAAATCCAGACAAGCAAACTATAAACCAACGAGATTACTTGTGTTTAAATTTTTTGAGGAATAGTTGTGCTATATTTAGAAAAGAAAAAGGTAACCTTACATGGCATGAAGCATTACATTCCAAATGAATTAACTTCAAAAATAAAGAAAAATAACCTATAACTTGAGAAACTAGAGAAAACATCAAAATAACCTTGTGAGAATTACAACCATAAAGAGATTTGGGAGAGCTAACAAGAGCACATAGAGTTAAAACGGAGAGTGAAACAGGAGGTAGAGTAATGAAACGTCATCGTGCATCCTTTTTTGGATGAAACCAAATCCCAAATACTATTGAGAAATGAGGACTAGTAAGGAAGATGCTGGTTTCTATTGAGGTAATGGATTAATCGGGAGTGCCACTACTATAGGAACATAATTTATAATCATTTCAGGATTATGATTTTCCACATGATCCTCCACCAAATCAGTATCAGAGGGAGAGACCGCATATTTTTCACTCTAGCCAACACAGATGTCAATATCATCCACGTTGAAATGAAGATTCCTTAGGAGTATTTTAATATCTTCTATTCCAGTAAACAAACGATAATTATCAACTTGTTTATCCATTATTATCATGCAAAGAAGGATGTCAAGTTATTGGAGCAGACTGATGGAATGTATGAAATGGAGATGACATTTCCTGGACTTCCCCAGATTCGGAACCCAATTGCATCTATGTCCAAAGACTTCAGAATCTGAGAAATAAGACATCCCGCTAAACTCGTTAAATTCTAAGAGTATAATCTCTCTCTGACCTCTGAAGGGACGATGTCAAATAAATTCACCACTGAGTCTCTTTCGAAGAGCATACTTGTTAATGAAGAGGAGGTTTACCGCCCACCTCTCTGACTGAGTTGATGTTGTCGAGGACCAAAGAGTTGAATGAGTTTTTTTTTTCCCAAGGAAAAATCATAATTTTCATTATAATTGAAAATTACATGTTGTATATCCATATGCATATTATGTCTTTGTGACCATGGTCACTGAAAAATATAGCTCATAAAAATGCACCCCATGGGTGTACAATTTTAGTAGTAAAAATATATACAATAAATACGATAATAAAAATGGTCATGATGGTCCATATATACAATAAAAAATTTCATGGTTCCCATTGTTCAGCATTGAGATGGTCCATGAAAGGGTAGTAATAGTAGTTTTAATGTTGTTAGTCATGTTGTTCTTATATATTCCATAACCCTCGATGTTGGACCGCTGCCTCCTTGGATAAATCGTCAAAAATGTTGTTGCGCTCCCTGTAAATATGTTGACAAGAAATGAATGTAAATCAATATTTAAGAAGCCAAAGATCCTCCAATATACTCCGCAGTGTATGAATGTGAAATATGGCAGACTTATTGTACCAATTTATGATGATTTTTGAATCTCCAAATGTTTGAAGGTGATGACAATCATGCTCTAATGCAAATTGTATAAGGTGTCATAGAGTGGAGAGTTCAACATAATTGTTAGTCCCATGGCCCAATCCCATCTTAATTTTGAAGAAGTGTTGTTGGTTGAAATGAAGGACAACATCGCCCCCACAACCCTAAGGTTGAGCTGATCTGTCGAAATATGCCCATGGATGATCAAAATTTATGACTTCAGGAACAATGGTGCGAGGAGGTTGCGGGGGTTCATCATTTTGTATGTTGTTGTAGGTGGCTATGATGCGAGAGGCAGTGGATTGCCAATGGGGGGGGTCTATCCTGAAATATGAAGTTGTTATTGGTAAGCCAAATCCCCCATATGATGAGAAGTGGCAAATTTAGTGCTTTTTTTGGAGTGATAGTGTGCCACTAGCTCTGCCATGCTATCGAGAAAGTCAGGCTAGTCCATTGTTCATTTATTTACAGCTCTGATAGGATCAATGTCCACAATGCCATGGAAGAGTTACAACGGAGGAACAGATGTTCACATGTTTACGAGTTTGGTAATGAGAGAGTGCACCATGATGGACAACGTATGGTTAGAGCTGTGGAGATTTTCCATAGTTGGTGCAATGTTATTAAGGATACACCACATGAATCATCTTGAACGTGGTAGGGCTTTTAGTTTCCATAAGCTTTTCCACCACCAGATGATCTCTCTTAAGGGTGGTGATCTGAGAAGATGAAAGTATATCACTCCTTGGGGGAGTACTACCGATGTTTTGAATATGACCAGATCAATTCATCATCCTCGAGGGCAAAGCAGATGTGTGATTCTGATAGTGCAGCGATGAAGGTCCACCATGATTGATGCATAGGAGTAGGTAAACCAAGTAGGTATGTTGATTTCCATTGCTGTAATTAAAGTGTCATGGAATTTTTATCCACACTTTGTCATATGAAGTGAATGCCAGCATCTGATAGATGCTCGATGATCTCTTGTGAAAGTAGATATGCATTCCCACTCCCTGACCATGGGTCAATTCCAATCTTGGCTTGATTCCCTGATCTGATGCCAGTATGAGTCCATTCCATATGTGTGGAAAGGAGGATAGAACTGCCTTGCATATAGTGGATATGTTCCTGTGGTTCCAAGTAGGTAATCCGATCTAGTCAATGAGGTTCATGGGCCGAATGTATTTCTGATATACCACCTGAGTCAAGAGATTCCTGATTTTCATGATCGACCATCCCATATTTTCCGCAAGTGCCTTGGAAAAAATGTCCAGGTTCTTTATACCCATCCACCACATTTATTTGGTAATGCTATATTGTCCCACCTTATCCAAGAAAAAGTGTGGCCATACTTGTTCCCTTTCCAAATAAATGTCTTTGCATAATTTTTGTAATCTGTAAATGATTGCTTGAGGGATCCATTCCATTGACATCCAGTATACTAGGGTGGGATCCAATACTAATTTTATAGGTGTGAGTCTCCCAGCCTTGGATAACCATTTGTGGTTCCAAATGAATATACGCTTCTCTAATTTGGCAATGAGCCAGGTCAAATCAGTAATTCAATAATCAAAGGGATTTATCTGAAAGCCTAGGTACTTCAAACCATTCTGAGGGTCAAGCATTGTAAATGGGAATTTGTTCATAGCCAAGACTCTCTCTTGTTGTGAGCAACCGAAAATTAAAAAATAGAGTAACATCCCTTGTAAAAATTCCATAAAAATAGATTTAATAAAGGATAAATAATAACCCAGGTCATGGGACATGTATTCTGAACTGAATGTTGGGGAAAACATACTTGTGTAGGTTTTCATTTGGTTTATTTTGGGAAAGAAAATTGGAAAAGGCAATGGAAACAACTTTGGAAATTTATTCATGAAATTAAGGGAAAATAGAAGAAAAGGAATGTGAAAGGACACAAGTTGCATGTGAGGAGGAAAATGAAGGAAAATAATCAAAAATTATGAAAATGGAGGCATCATTAATAAAAATGTTTTTGAGGATGAGTAGGTACCTTTTGTCAGTTTATTCCTAGAGCTCTCTCTCTCTCTCTCTCTCTCTCTCTCTCTCTCAAGCTCTTTGACACTTAGAGCATTCTTGAACCCCTATAGCATTGGATCAAGGAAAGAAAAGGAAGGCCAAAGAAGGCAAAGAGAAGAAATGATCAACTAAGGAAGAGTAGGATCAAGCAGCTACAACGAGATTAATTCTAGGTATTGATTTTCATGTTTGATTTCCTTGCTATATTTTGCATTACATGCATGTGTGGTCTTTATTCTCTTGATTTCATTGGCATGTGTTTTTCCAGATGTGATATTTTTCTTCACGCTTGCCTTCGAATTTCCAGATAGCCATGGTGTTGTGGGTTGTATTGTATTTGGTTGAGCTGGATTGTAGGATGGATTCGAGGATGAGTGGGCTGGTCTCAGGATTATTCACAAAGAATATGAATCTTAGGATGGGATACATTGTAAATATTGTTTTTGAACACCTCAATTGATCCTAGCAATCCTCGACTGGTGAATGACGGGATACATGGTAAATCTAAGAGGTGGATACCCTTGAGTGGGCATAGGAATCCCTTTATCGGTAATGGTAGGATACACAGTAAATCCAAGAGGGTGGTGACCGCCTATGCCTAAGAATCCCTTGACCATTGATGGCGTGATACATGGTAAATGTGAGAGGTTGAGAAAAAAAAATTTCCTCATGGTTTAGGTGAACAGATCCATAGGCATCCATGCTTGTTTAGGGCCTAGTGATCTGATGGGGATTGCAGTAAATCCTGGTTGTAATGATAAGGTTTCAAGCCTAGGAAACCGTAAAGCCTCAGGAACCCTTGGTTGGTTCTATTTTGAGTCTCTTCATGCTTGGAATATGGCATGAAGGTGATTAGGTGAAAGAAACATTTGGTTAAGGCCAATTTATGATCATGTGGTTCATGGAAGTACAAAACATGGTTGGCTTATGCATTCATTAATAAGAGCTCGTTCTCCTTGGTATTGCATGTCAAAATGTACTTGTTTATATGTGGTTTTTATGGATGTTATATCCTTTTTATTTCTATTTTTTATATTTTTGTTATCAGTATGTTTTATGATAGGCTTGATGTATAGCTCTCATCATTTTTTGATTAGAAAATGAATGCACAATGAATATATGACCTAATAAATGATGATACAACTAATGTGATAAGGCAACAATGCTACTTTACGAATGTCAGGTAAGTATTAGACCCCTAAGCTCATATTTGTTTTTATGACCTATAGGTTACATATTTGTGACATGTTTGATGAAATTCATGTCATAGCTAGTAGGGTTAGATCAGGTAGTTGTATGAGTGATTTCATTAGTATATTTTTCCCATTTTTATTACTTATTTCTTAACGTTTCTTGAAGTTTTGAGGAGTGGCCTAAGACCTAGCCCTGAAAAAAGTGCCTCGGTATCCAGGGTCAATGGCACAAAGCTTTTTGAAAAAATCCACATTCGCTAGCATGCCTTGATGTATGAGCGAATGGAAGGCCTTATTCACATGCATGGTTTTTCATGGGAGTGGTTGAGGGTCTAGATCAATAAAATGGCAAGTTTTCTCAGGGATTGGTCAACTGGAAGGAAGGATTAGTTGGCTCCTAAAGGTTCTATAACATGTGTGGAAGGCCAATTTGGTTTCATTATGTTGGTTTCACTTCCTTAAATGTACATGGGGAGTTGAATCACATCAAAATAACCTTTGGTCACATGTTTACTCCAGTGGACCAGTTAGCTTAGGTAAATGTGGGAGGAGAGTGTTATATAGTTGTATCAAAGCATGGTGCACCCCTTGACTGGATGGGTGGTGTGTTTCTTATGGATACTGCATGTCAGTTGAATTTGTGTTCTTTATGCTTGTGGTCTATGTGCTTATTGTGTATGCATGCTGGTTGTCATGGTTGCAGTTGTGTTGCCATGTGAAATTTGATAGTGTTGTTTTTGGATGTATTTATCATGAATATATGTCAGTTATGCATTGGTTGTGCATGTGAGTGTTTATATTTTGTTATCGATAAATTTACATGATGATAATTGTTGTGCATGAGGTCAGGGTATGTGGTCAGTATGGTCATGCATTGATAACTAGATAAATTATGGTTGAAATTATGTTTATATACTATTGTTATTATGATTATACATGTATCATGCTAATCAAGTTGATCTTGTAGATTAGATATCATCCCCTGAACTACACCAAGGTATTTTTATTATGTTATGTTTTGCTTTTAGTGCACATGGTATACTTCCGGGAAGGAGATCAAAGATGACTAGTAAGATGGTAGAATACAGTTCACAAGACTCTCCCTATGAATCAATTGAGAAGCATGGTGGTGGGAATGCTTCTGACTTAGAATACACATTGAGAATAATGACGGCAGAAATAAGAAGTTGCAAAGCATATAATGAAAAGACCATTTAGGAATAGGAGAAACAATAAGAAGTCAAGTAGATTGTAATCCTTCATATTTTGTCAAAATTGTAGATACATGCACCACTTTGCATCAACCATGGGCAGGAGGATATGACTAATGGGGCATATTTTAGCAGATTTCATGGTGGGCACAAGTCAGATAAGGATGACACTATCAGAGATTACATACTCTTAGATACTCTAGATAGGAGAGGTGATGGACACAATTTCTACTGTAGTTCTGGTTCTCACAGGCACTATGATCGTCATCATTATCATCCTTATAGACGGAATACCAGGGGATATTTTCCAGGTGAGTTAAAAAAAGTGAAGGCACCTAAATTTGATGGAAATTTGAAGAAGGCAGAGGATGCAGAGGAATTTCTATATGGGATGAAGAAATTCTTTGAGCTGCATGAGTACACAGAGAATATGAAGGCCAAACTGACTATCTTTAGCCTGAAAGGGAAAGAAAAAATCTGATGGGAAGATGTGAATTGGGTTAGGGACATCGAGACATAAGAGTTAAGTTGGTAGTAATTCAAGAGAATTTTCAGAAAGGAGTATTTGTCATAGAGGTACTACAACAACAAAGCTAAGTAATTATACAAGCTAAAGATGGGATCAATGAAAAATGAGGATTATATAACCAAGTTCATGGAGTTATGGAGCTATGTATCATATCTTAAGGGTTATATAGATAAATTCCAAATATTTGCGAGTGGATTTCCATTAGAATTTAGATATTGGATTGAGTATGATGATCCTCTGTCACTTGAGGAAGTTATTGGGAAATTGAAGCACTATTATAAGCAGTCAAATTGTAAGAGAAAATCGTAACAAGGTTGGAATTGGAAAGAAAATATAATGATAAATGGAAGCCGAAAAGAAAAAGAACTCAAAATTCATAATAGAAATAAAATGTTTCACCTTACAATAAGTTCAGCGTAGTTAGATAGGGACATAGGTCACCACTTGAAGGGAAACAAAATAGAGGTGATGGTATGGGACTGTTGTAGTTTTGGATATGTGATAAGGATCATATTAAGAGAGATTTTACACACTATTAGCGTCGTAGGCCTCATATTTATAGTGCACAAGAAGTGCAAACATTTGGGGATGTTGGGTAGAGAATTCCTCGTATCTATGCAACATTGTATAATATTTATGAATATCTACAGACATCCATTATCAAGATGGATCGTAACCTTTTTGATCAACTTGTTTGTATTTTGATTAACCCTGGATCGAATTATAGTTATGTTAATCCTAACTTGGTGAATAAGTGTGGTTTGAATAATGAAGTGCATGCAGAGTCTTGGTTAGTGTAGTTGGCTACAGGTAAGAGCTTGTGCATTTGAGTTGAATGGTATGCCTACATTAGCACATTTTAATGTATTGATGTTGGGATCATACAATATTCTTTTGGGCATGGATTGGTTATATCTTCATAGATATAAGGTTTAATTTTATGAAATATCCATTGAGTGTTTGGGTAAAAATGGAAAGAATATGATATTGTAGGGTAAGAAGAAGGAAACATCAGTTTGAATGGTGGCAACTATGCAAGTGAAGCACAGTCATAGAAAATAGTGCATATTTTTGGTGATAAAGATAAGTAGGATGAGGATGTGAAAGTTGTTTACAATTACCTAATTTTACGATAGTTTCAAGATTTGTTTCCAATAAATATTTCAAAGTTGTTGCCTTACAGAGAAGTGGACTTTTCCATTGAATTGGTACCACGAGTAGCACCATCATTAAAATCATCGTACAAGATGAGCACTATGTAGTTACAGTTGAAGGAAATTCTTGAAAAGGGATACATTAGGCCAAGTATATCACCATGGGGTGCACTAGTGTTATTTTTGAAGAAGGAGGATGGTACTCTTAGGATATGCATTGATTACGGGAAATTGAACAAGGTAACCATCAAGAATAGGTATTTGTTACGGGGGATTGATGACTTTTTTGATCAGTTGAAGGGAGTAGTAGTGTTCTTGATGGTTTATCATAGATTAGGATATCATCAGGTACACATCAAAGAAAAGGAAATTTACAAGAAAATTTTCCAGAACAGGTATGGTAATTATGATTTTGTTGTAATTTATTTTGGTTTGACTAATTCTCCAGCTACCTTAATGTGCTTTATGAATAATGTGTTGTGTCCCTATCTGGAAAAGTTAGTTATTATATCCATTGATTACATTTTGATACACTCTAAGAAGGAGGAAGAGCATGGAAAACACTTAGCAGCCATACCAATATTTATAATAGATAATTAGTTGTATGCCAAGCTTATAAAAACCGTTTTCTTTCAAAAAGAGGTACATTACTTGGCCCATGTTCTTTCCAAGGAAAGTATACTAGTGGATATAGAAAAGATAAGGGCTATCATGGAGTGGGTAGCTCCTAGAAATGTGGGTGAGGTAAGATCATTCATTAGGGTAGTAGATTACTACAGGAGGTTCATCAAGAACTTCACTCAGATAGGATATCCTATTACGTCACTGTATAGGTGAGGTAAGCAATTTTATTGGGAGAGGAATTTGTGGAACGTTTTTAACAATTTAATCAGGAGATCACGTGTTATGCTCAAAATTGAAAGTGCTCAAAATAGGACTGAACCTCAGCGACCAGAAGGTCTCGTCATTGTGATTCCAGCACCATGAACTATTCAAAAAAATTGATGTTGTATGAGGAAGATATCACATTATGTTTGTTTTCCCAAACAGCTAAAATGTTGTAAGTGGGATGCCCAGTCAGCATGTAGGTACAGTCAGCAGGTGGCATATTGAGGGAAACATTCCCTTTTCTTATAACCAATCAGATCATGCCACATGGCTTAATATGGGTTGTTGAATTTGTGGTATGAAAGTGTGATTCTGACCGTTGGATGGTTTGCACATTTTTTTTTATGCCGTTGGATGAGAGACATGTGGCAAGCCGAGAGGCTACCGCGTGTCTTCAAGAGGTTATTATAAAATTTTATTGGAGTCTGGGGGGGTCATCCCTGTGACCTCCATAGTGCCCGTAAAGACCTCCATTCAATATGCCTACAATTTATTTCTTAACATAACAGTCTCCGACATTGTATTATGGTGTCTATGTTTTAACATTGAGGGGGGGAACTGTTAGTGGTCCCAACCTACTAGCGGCCCCGAAGCAGTGATCGCATGATTTATATAAACTATAGCATAAAAATTCAAAATTGTGGTTACAAAACCTTTATCCCAGTAGTTTTCAATAGGTTCAATCGCATGTCATGATATGACATAAAAACTACAGTGTGACGATTTTATAAACCGTAACTTCCGACAGAACAAACCTTAGTCACATGTCGCGGTAACCTTAAATTTGAAGCTGATGGTTCTTTAGGCGGCTTATCCGGTGGAGATGTTAAACCTGTAACATGGTGGAGTTAAGGATGGTTAATGCAAATAGTTTTTATAACTATAACTCCAAGCTCCACCACCATTGCAAATTTCAAATCGTTAGACCACGAAGATAACGGTGGGGGGTCAGAATGTGACCACCCCTCCCAAACTATTTAATGACAATGTTAACAGTCTTCTGACGGAATTGGAGCACACCCTAAAATTTAGGGTTTTTGCCAAATTTAGTGACAGTTAAGTTCCAGTCTCCACTTTTAGTGGAGCTTTTCTAGCTGACATTGGGAAAAATGCATTGGGAGGTCAATTTTCAACTAATTTGGGTGAAAGAATAGGATTCCTAGACTAATTTGAGCATTCTAGAGCCATTGGTGCAGAGAAAATAACCATTAGAGGTCTGTAAACATGTGTAATTTGAAATTTTAAGCATAATGACAAATAGGGACATGCCATTGGGAGTTGGACCCGCAGATATAGCCTAAGAGGGGTGAACTGTTTCATTATGTCTACTGTGTAAAACTTATGTGTAATTGTATTTCTCTGTTATACAATGTTGTTCAGTGTTTTTTTAGGCTTGTTTTCATGCTTGAAATTCACAAATTCCTCTATTTTTCATGGTTAAAGCACTCATTCTTTGAGCAAACAAATGGAGACAAATTGTACATGTTTTTAATACTGGAAGGACACTTAGCACAACAAAATAATACACCCCTTTCATATCAGAATCAAAAGTAGTTGTTGATGAATGCTCGAGTGTTAAATATTGGAGATCCAGAAAAAGAGTTTGTGGTATGTAAAAATTATTTCTAAACAGGACTTGGTAGAGTCCTTATGTAGGAAGTACAAGTAGTGTTCTATGACTCATGGAAACTAAATGAGGAAAAGAAGAATTATCTAACACATGATCGTGAGTTGGAAGTGATCATCCATGCATTAACTATGTGGAGGCACTATCTTCGTGGTAGGATATTTGCATTGATGAGATATCATAGTGGATTGAGATACCTTTTTTACCACACAAATCTAAATGCTAAAGAAGCTAAATGGATGGAAATGATTAATGAGTTTGACTTTGAGATCAGGTATATCAAGGGTAAAGAGGACATGGTTGTAGATGCTATTAACAGAAGGATACAAGTAACTCATATAGAAACTATGAGTTCTTATGGGAGATACTTATAGGATCATATCTTACAGGTAGGACAACAAGATTAAAGGTACATGGAGCATATGCATAGGTTATAGAAGGGTACAGGTGATTCCTATGTGTATTATCATCTTACAGCAAATTGCTTGGTTATATTTAGGGATAGGATAAATGTGTTGAATGATGATGAGCTCAAGAAGACTATCTTGTGATATTTTCATGTTAATTCATATTTAGGTCATTTGGGATATCAAAAAACATTGAAAAATATGAATAAGTTTTCTCATTGGCCGAATCTAAAGTAGGACGTAGAAAATTTTGCGGTTATATGCTTGGACTGGCAACAAGTGAAAACAAAATGTATACATCTAGGTGGACTACTATAGTCGATTTTGATTCCAGTGTGGCAATGAGAGGTCATTTCCATGGATTTCATCATAGGTTTCTCGAGGACACCTAGAAAGAATGATTCCATCCTTATTGTGGTAGACAGGTTGAAAAATGTAGTGCACTTCACTCCAGTGAAGTCTACTTATTCTGCTAACGATGTAGCACAATTCTTCATTACAGATGTAGTGAGGTTGGATGGGTTTCCAAGGAAAATTGTGTTAGATAGGGATGTTAATTTGACTTCCATGTTTTGGAAGGCAAGACAAAGTTGGCCTTCAACACAACTTATCATCCGCAGAAAGATGGATAGACAAAGAGGGTCATTATGATATTGGAGGATATTTTGAGCATGTATGTGATGCATCAACGAAGGAGATGGGAGGAGTACCTTACGTTGGTTTAGTTCGCTTGTAATAATGGTTATCAAGATTCATTGAGGATGATTCCGTTTGAGGAAATATATGGGAGGAGTTGTAATACTCCCATCAGTTAGAGTGATCTACTGAATGGGGTGTTGATAGGACTAGACATGTTGGCAGAGATGGAATAGGAAATTTAAGAAATCAAGAATAATTTGAAGGCACCACATGATAGGAAGAAAATTTATGGAGATCAGAACAAGATGTTTAAGGAGTTTCAAGTTGGGGAACCCGTGTATTTTCATATCAAGCCCAAGAATAGCTCCTTGAGAAGAAAGTCATGTGGAAAGCTGACACCTTGATTTTATGTACCTTTCAAAATTCTTAAAAGGATTGGACTAGTAGCCTATCGACTTGCACTACCTCTGACAATGAAATTTGATGATATAGTCCATGTGTAATTACTTAAGAACTATGTTAAAGATGTGGATCATGTGATTAACTAGTTTGTATTGTAGGTGGATATGGAGGGAGAAATCCAATTGGAACCTTAGTGTATTTTTTAGAGAAAGATGTTCATGCTACAAAAGCAAGAAATCGAGCAGGTTAAAGTGCAATGGAAGCACTTTCTACCTCATGAAGCGACATGTGAGATGGTGGTTCATATGTGGGTTATTTATCCTTCTCTATTGGTTGGTTGAACAAATGTTTTTGGTATATGTTTCGGTGTGATGTTTTGGTATATGTACATATGTACATGGATGTAAATATTTCCATTAGCTATGTTATACAGCTCTAATAATTAGTATGGGTGTCATGCCATTATGGTTGTCATGTTGTTATGTTGTCATGTTGGTTTGCTCCTCAGCATGTTGATCATTGTAAATAATACAACGAGCTAAGTTATAAAGATACATGGGTAGTATGTTTTTATTTTTAGTGGTATTTATAGTTTTAGGTGTCATTGAAGAATGAGGACAACGTTCCCCTAAGGGGGAGAGTTTTGTAATAGCATAGGTAAAAACTCCATGTAAATAAAGTTAACAAATATAAAATAATAACCAAGGTCATGGGACATGTATTCCAAGCTGAATGTTGGGTAAAAAATCCTAGTGTGGGTGTTAATTTTGTTTATTATGGAAAATGAAATTGGTAAAGGCAAGGGAAAAAATATTTGGAAAGGAAAAATGGAATTTTTGGCAATTTATTTATGAAAATAATGGAAAGTACGAGAAAAGGAAGGTGAAAGGTCACACGTTTCAAGTGAGGAGGAAAAATAATTAAAATAATGAAAAATGAAGAAATTATAGGCCTCATTAATAAAAAAGGATTATTAGGATTAGTTGGTACCTTTTTTCAGTTCATTCTTGGAGCTCTCTCTCTATTCTCTCTCACACACTCTTGTACACTTAGAGAATTCTTCAAGCACTCTAGCATTCGATCAATGAAATAAAAGGAAGGAAAAGCTAATCAAATATCAAGAAAGGAAGAGAAGGATCAAGCAGTTATAACGTGATTAATTGCATGTATCAGTATGCATGTGTAATTTTCTTTCTATATATAGAATGCATGGTACATGAATGTGTGGTTTTGGTTCTCTTGTTCTCATTGGAATGTGTTTTTCCAGGTGTGGCAATGTTCTTCAACCTTGCATTTCCATTTTTGAATAGCCATGGTGTGGTGGGTTCTCTTGTCTTTGGTTGAGATAGATTGTCATATGGATTCGATGTTGATTAGGGTGGTATTGTGATTATTCACAAGGCTTAGAAATTCTAGGATAGGATACATGGTAAACTATGGTTGTGAGCACCTCGATTGAGCCTATGAATCCTCTACCTATGAATGGATAGATACATATTAAAGCTAAAAATGGGACACCCTTGAATGGGCCTAGGAGTCTCTTGAACCATAATGGTAGGATACAAAGTAAATCCCTCAGGGTGGTGACCCCGTAAGCCTAGGAATCCCTTGAATTGTAATGGTGGGATACATGGTAAAGATGGGAGTTTGAGTCAGATATATTCCTCACAATTGGGGAGGAGATATCAGAACGAATCCATGCTTGTTTAGGGTCTAGTGATCCGATGGGGATTGTAATAAAGTCTCGTTGTGTGGATGAGGGTTCAAGCCTAGGAATCCCTCGGTGGAATATACGGTAAATCCTAAGGAATAACCAGTTGGTTTTGTTGTGAGTTCCACATTCATTCCTGGAATATGGCATGGGGGTGATTAGCTGAAAGAAATATTTGGTCCAACCTAATATATAGTCTGGTGGTTCGTGGAAGTCCCAGACCTAGTTTTCATATCAATTCATTAATAAAAACTCCTTCTCCTTGGTATTTCATATGTAAATGTACTTTTTCATATCTGGTTTTTATGGCTATTATATACTTGTTATTTCTATTGGCTATATGCTTATTATGATTATGTTTTATGACAGACTTGATGTGGCTCTCATCATGTTTTGATTAGAAAATAAATGTACAACGAGTATGTGACCTAATAGATGATAGTGTAGGCAACATATAAGGAAATAATGCTTCTTTATGAATCTCAGATAAGTATGAGACCACTATGCTCAGATCTGTTGTCAAGACCTGTAGGTTACATATTTGTGACATTTTAATGAAATACCTGTCATGGCTAGCAGGGGTTAGATCAAAGAATTGTACCAGTGATTACATCAGTAGATTTTTTCCATTGTTATTATTAATTTTTAAAAGTTTCCTGAAGTTCTGGAAAGTGGCCTGAGAACTAGCCCTAAAAAAGTGCCTCATAATTCGAGATTGCTCGCACAAAACTCCCTAAAAATTCCACTATCACTGGCATGAATTTCTATGGGAAAACGCTGAAGGACTTAGTCACATTCATGGCTTTTAATGTGAGCACTTGATGGTTTAGATCAGTAAAATTCCATGTTGTCTTAAGGGTTGGTCACCTGGAATGGTTGCTTGGCTCCTAAATGTTTTGTATCATGTGTGGAAGGTTAGTTTGGTTTCATTATGTTGGTTCCACTTCCTTAAGTGTACATGGGGAGCTGAATCATATCATATTAGACTTTGTCACATTTTTTACCCAATGGGCCGGTTAGCTTAGGTAAATGGTGAAGGAGGGTGTTACAGGTGCCCCCACCCCCCCCAAAAAAAAAATACAATTATTGGAGAGCCAAGAGTAAAAGCCAAGTGTAAACTAGTAAAAATTATGAGAGAAAGAATTAGGAACCTAGTGAAAAGAAATTAGGTATCACCTCTAACAGTTAAGATAATGTTGACTTTAGATAAAGTTAGTAGTGTGACATACAATACCTTTGGAGAAATAGGTGGGTGGCCAATAGTGGAGTATCCTCAAACTAGACACCCAAGGTAGGAAGAAACAGTAGAATGAGGATGATTATGATGGGGTAAATGACTTAAATCAAGAATTGGAAAATAAAAAATAGAGTAAAGGTCCAAATAACGAGGCACAACAGGAGAACTCTCCTAATTTATCAGGGAAGGAAGTGAAACATGAGACCACTACCAAGTCTCGCTTATAGAACCAAATGGAGAAGGAGCCCTGATACCATACCCAATAGACCATGACTAGATAGGATAAATATACACTAGTGGGTTCATAGCTTTGTAGCGACGAAGGTGACGACTATCACCAATTCAAAGGATGACCCCATGATCGTGTTATGAAGGAACAAAATGAAAACATTGGAATAAATTTAGTGTAACAAAACTAAGAAGAACATTCCTAACAACCGTTAATTGTAGTGAGGCATCATCTACCATAACCTTAGAATTAATAGAATAATGGTGATAAATAATTGAAATTCATCCATTGAAATCGATAAGTAATTAAAAATCTCTCTCTCTCTCTCTCTCTCTCTCTCTCTCTCTATATATATATATATATATATATATATATAAACTATTTCCAATAATTTTATTTTAATATAAACTAATAAATATATTCAAGTCATTAAGATAACTTTAAGTATTTTAATCTTCAAAATTATTCAAAAGTGACTATATTATATGTAGAATATATTTTATTTAAATTATATATTGAAATATTTTTATGGGAACATGAAAATATTTCTTTCTTGCAATTTTTTTCATTATAAATGTAAAACTCATGTTAATTAGGGTAGGATTTATGCCTTTTTTGGAAACAATGAATTTATTGGGTATGGAGCCTAATTATCTTGTTTATTTTGTATCACAACATTGGATCCCTGTACCTTAATGCGGCGAAAATGCTGCTCGTAATTAAACGCTGCCTAGGGGGTCTAGGGGGGTTTCACTGGGAAATGCCCCCAAAGCTAAAAACATATGTAAAATTTCCTTGTAAAAGTATAGTAATTTTTATTGAATCTCAGCCATTCATTAGGTGGATGATCTGACAGTAGAAGTTATTTTTATTTCAGTGTGTTTTTCCCTAAAAGCCAACCCATCACTTTGTATGAGGGTATTGTATTGCAATTGTGTATTGTATGCGTATTCTCATAGCGAGAAAAAAATAGGGAGACTGTGAGAGAGAACAGGGGATATTACAGCGGATCTGTTGTAGGTTGTGTCTATTCATTTTGCTGGATAATAAAAATGAAGGACTGGTTGTTTGGGGTGGACGTTGTCCAAACTGGGTGAACCACGTATATCTGTGTCTCTTTGGTTTTATGTGTTTCTTGTGTTTGTGTTTCCACATATATTTTGTTTGTTCCATTACTTTGTAATATATAATTTTCTAACAGAATTAACTACTGAAATTTGTAAGCTTATTAGAAATAAAATTTAATACATATAGTCCCATGGGGAAGCTTAAATCATGACTAAAGAAATAGAAATATGTGGAAGCTGAGAGATAGGTGTGTTGGATTCCTATAGGATATAAAGGAAAAATAATAATTATATACACATTCTTACTTCATAAAAATATGGCAATTAATTACCTAATTAACTAATTCATAGTGCAAACTATTTTGTGTTTAAAAAGAACTAGAATATTGGTATTAAGGTGGAAAAATTCCATGTTTACGGGAATCACAAGAGCACATAAGTATCACTAAATCTCAAAATGAACAATATAATATTAGTGATATTTGAAATTACACATATAAATTATACATAGTAAACAAATCTAAGTTTAATGAAAAATGGATGGACTATGTACACACAAGATAAATTCCAAGACTGTTGATACAAAAAAATTACATTAAGCTAAGGCGAAAGGGGGAGGAAGACCAATTAGTTCATGAGTTGTAGATTTGTTTGATATAGTATCTTCAATTAGTTTTGGTAGATGATAATTCATGCTCAATAAGAATGAGGAACCTAGGAGCCGAGAGGACTAAGACCATGAAAAACTTTAACACAAAATACATTGACTTAATACTTAATAGAGCTACCTCAAAATTCCATCCATTTTATCTTGTAATTTATCAAAACAATTCTTAGGGTCGTGGAGAAAGAATGAATCATTGTCTCTAACTAAGATCAAAGGTTGTTAGGTTGAACTCGATGGGTGAAAGAGGAGGAGCATAATTCCATCATTTTTCTATCTAATTGATGTAGAACTAGCTTAAATCAAGAGAAAGTATGAAAGGTCATGACAAAGGTAGAGAGAAATAAGCGATGAAGGAATAATGAGAAGAAGCCTAGAGATAAGTGCATTAGAGGAACAATAAATATGAGAGGTGATAGAGATAAAACATAGCACAATAGGGGATCTATAGGATTTAAAATGCCCCTATTAAAAACCTATAACTTCCTTGAGAAGGACCATGATATACCATGATTTACTTGGACGTCCATTGCTAGAGTTTCATGTGAAATCCCACCTAGGAATAGGAAAATATATTCTAATGATTTATGAAGGGTTCAATGTAGGAATGTAGGAAAGTGAGGTGATGAAGGGGGCAACCTTTGCATGAGAATTGTTCAATTGTGTTCTAACATATGTTGTGTTGGTTGGAGGAGGTGAGTTAATTAAGTCCTACATATGGAATAGGTTGTGAAAAAAATTACCCATTAATGAATTCAACCCCAACATTTTCTAAAAGAACCTTCCTTAACTAGAAATTCACAACATAATTATTACCTAGGGAATAAAATAGACAAACAATTTGTATAATGTAAAGAGTAATAAGTGGATTGAAAAATAATCAATCCTACAGAGAAATCAAAGGGAAGGTGTCACTACGTAAGCGATCTGTTATGTAAGTCTCTAACTATATTTAAACTTGAGAAATTGAAAGACAAAGCTAGTATATTTAAGCTTAAGAAATTGAGAAACAAAACTTATTTGATTCAAAAATTTTACTTGATAGCTAGTATTTATATTAAATTTCAAATCTAAATATTTACAATAAACCCTAACTTTTTTAAATTAAGAATTATACTATCTATTTCTTATCATGTAATCAATAATAAAATTTGTAATATATATATATATATATATATATATATATATATATATATATATATATATATATATATATATAAGGGTAAGAATCATTTTTTCTTTATATATTAATATTAGTTTGTCATATATATATATACACACACATACACACACTGATTTTTATATATTAATATTAGTTTGTTTTATTTAATATATATTGTTTTTGGAGATTAATTTTTATATATCAATATTAGTTTGTCTTATTTAATATATATTGTTTTTGGAGATTAATTTTTATATATCAATATTAGTTTGTCTTATTTAATATATATATTGTTTTTGGAGATTAATTATTATTATCTAATTTTAAGGTTACTAAGAGAGATCCCAAATTGATGTATGAAACTCTTTTGTTTGTGGGACAATGACCCTACTAAATCTATTAAAGAAAACATACTTTATCTCCTCTACTTTTAAAAGCCTGACCTCTTAAGAGAAATAAACACATACTCTTAACCATTAAACCCACTTAAGTTGTATAATATATAATATCTATTTCTTAATTATTTATATAAATATTGTAAAAAATATATTTTATTTATATCTAAACATTATAAAATGATATTATTTTAATGTATAAACTTTCATTAATATAGATTTCTAATTTTGTATTTATTTAATAGAGATGGGATGATTAAAATGCCCATCAACAACGGTGAATGTCAAAATGTACCTCTAAGGACCATTTGAATGTGATATTACTATTTTTTTTATATTAAAAAAACATATTATGTCTCCATAAATTTCATTAAAAAATAAAAAGAAAATGAAATATATAATTGTGACAACTACGTTATCTTATTCTAAAGTTAAAAAGTCAAACCTTACACTGCAAATACTGGAATAAAACTGAAAATGGATTACAAAACCACATTCACAAAACTGTAGTTGAATTGAGGATTTACACTACCAATGTGTAAGTAAACACTGCTTGAAAAAAAGGTGCAAGATGGCATATTACTTGTCACCTTCGACACAACCAAATATTATACCAATATCATTAAATAATGACACTATGACTATAGAGACCACTTATATTCTTCGACACTGTCATTTACAGCCTAGTCAAAGGGATGATGATTACATATCACTACTAAGCCTGCTCGACATCGACTTAGCTCAATTATGGAGAAAAGTTGACGGGTATACCGGGCTTTGATCAGGGTTGAAGAGCCCAAAGTGACGCTCCGTCTCATCACCCATCTTCATATCTTCGTTGAAAAGAGCGAAGATATAGGTCTCGATGCTCGTTCCCTGCTTCTTGGGCGTCCCTGCATTCGACAATACGTGTTTAATGAGATTGCTGTTATATGTCTGAGCATTCGCAGTTGTGGCCGCATCCGCGCCAGCAGAAGGCCATCCGAAGGCCATCCGCTTTCAGTAACAATGAGTGGGATGTTGGAATATGATCCCAAGGCTTCCATTGCGGAGAAAATAGAATCCACCATGGCATCGAACAAGTCTCTGTAGCTGCGATCTCCGTCTGTCACCGGCGTAGCCGTGGGCTGAAAGAGAGCGTAGTCCAGATGAATGTTCCTGCTGTTGCCGACGTAGCTGAAATATGGATACACATTGACCATCAAGGGAGCCCCGTTATCTGACAGAAATTTGAGTATAGATCTCATGGTATCCTTCACATCGTCTCTGAATGCTCCCTTTGAAGGCGGGTAACTGTTTCCTATAACACCGAAGGAATGGGGGGTAGAAACCTTGATGTTCTGCCGATTGGCTTTCTGAATGGCGGTTTGAATGTTGGTCATGGCGGGAACAAGATACGATACGTACTGCGTGCTAGGCAAAACCTCGTTGCCCACCGCAATATATTTGATACTGGTGCTCGAATAGGGGACAATATTGTCATTAACCCAACCATTTGCTGAGTCCTGGCTGGAGGAGATGGCCTGCAAATCTTTATTATTGACTCCTACGATTACATCGATCCCAGAATTTGCAAAAGCTTTCAATGCACCACCGTCTGGATCGAAAAGCTTCATTTTCCCGATGTTATGGCCGGTCAGCAACGTTACCACCTGGGTTTTAGGTGGCAGATTGTCTCCGAGCAAACCGTAGTTTACTCCTATTTTATTACCATCTTCACAAGCAATTGAAATATAAACAATTTAATAAAACCCAATCGATGTTAAGCCTTGAATAACACTTGCAATTCAAAAAGTAAAGAAGAGTTGGGTAATGCTAATTTACCAGTGAGAATGGAACAACAGAAGATAGCAATATACCCAATCAGGATTGTCTTCCTCTGCTCATTAAAAACTGCCATATTTCTCACATCAAACGAGAGACTCAGATATTCTACCGCGAGGACGGTTATTTATAGGAAGCTCGACTCCTCTCCACAGCCTTGGAATACTCACAACTTCTACTGCTCTCCACAGCCTTTGGATATTCACAACTTCTAGGCCAAGTTGGATACCGTGCCGTGTGTGAAAGGCTGGAACCTAGGACCTTTAACTGATTGATCATGGTAGTTTCCTACCAAAATCTAAAACTCTACATGATATTTCTCTAAACATGTGAAAGAACGAGAGCCACCTGCACTTTTAGTCCTCTTTCAAGGCAGAGAGTTTATACAGTTGCAATCAACAACTTTGAAGCCCTAACTTGTCCGTGACAGGCGCGTGACACGTGACAGGTTACATGCTGAACACGAGATACGAAGTTAGGCCGCCACCAATATTTGTTTATAGAAAGAAAGAAAGAATTTTTAATGTCCACGAGGCTAAAAATAGCCTATGAGACATATTGCTTCTCTATCTGACTCTTGTATTCGGCCCTTTTCCTGTGAAGTTTTACAATGAGCACTCCCAGCTTATCGACAAACTCTTCGCTGAATAGATTATCCCAAGAATTAGCTGCCAGAATACCTGCATAGTTTTCTCTGGTGTCCTTGAAGGCCTCACATTCTAGAATGAAATGTTTTTCTGTTTCCACTTTTCCGGAGGAGCAAAAAATACATACTCTTTCTTCCCACATTTCTTTTGGCCTTTTCCAGCGCCCTGTTTCATATTTTCTTCCTTTTTCTATGCGCTCTACGTGAACTACTGAACTTCCATGGATAGGGTTGATTCAATATATGCCTTGAATTTCCAGAGTAAAGTTGCCTCGGCTTTGACATTGTGCCTGTATTATATCTCGATTATCAGATTTCATTAAATACAACCTCTAATTGTTGATGGAGCATGCATGATCCCATAATTTATTTTTGAAGCTCGTCATCATTTACTTCAAATGTTTTCATTAAATAAAACCTCTAATTGTTGATGGAGCATGCATTATCCCATAATTTATTTTTCAAGCTCCTCATCATTTACTTCAAATGTTTTTGTTATGGTCATGAGGCAGCATTACTCTATGGTTTATTTTCAAAAGCTTCTTATCATTTACTCCATTGTTTTGTTTTATAAAAGCTTGTCATTGTTCATTCTTTATGTTCATACTCAGATATGTATCCACCCGTCGTCGTATTAATCATGCCCATATCCCACTTACTTTTCGAGTTCTTTCGAGTTTCGAAATAAAGTTTTCTCATGATTTCTGGATAGAATAAAGTTGATATGATTGAGCCACATAAGGGCTGCCATGTCCGATAGGTCATTTACGGAAGGGCTGATGTTTGCCAGATGTAAGAGTTAATAATCTACAACTTGCTAGATGCCATGACACGAGGGTAAGCATTGTCCACCATGCACTAAGTTTGATGTTTACAAGATGCCAAACTTAATAATCTGTTGTGTGCTCCATACCCTAGTAGGAGAGAAAACAATATCCACCATGTATTTGTTGGAAAGGAAGGAAAAGAAACACAAAAATTTAACACACAAACAAATCATAGGAGTTGTTTTTTTATTCTCTATTGATCACACAAACTTGATTACACTTGACTTAATTACAGAGAAGTGCTTAAAAGGTATTCAATCTTTTTTGATTCACCCAAAATAACCCAACATCCACACACACTCTAAATTTGATTTTTCCCAAAATATAACTGAAATGAACTCACTAATTAAGACACTCCTAAGTTTAGCCAACACTGAGATGCACTAGTAACTATAATTTCTAACAATCCCCCTTAATTACAAATGTATGACTCAACATACCTCAAACATGACTTAACTTCACTCAATTTAACTATGACTGTTAGGCTTACAATAAAAATTGACTCAATTATCACTCAATTATCACGAGAGACTCAGATATTCTACCGCGAGGACGCTTATTTATAGGAAGCTCGACTGCTCTCCACAGCCTTGGAATACTCACAACTTCTACTGCTCTCCACAGCCTTTGGATATTCACAAATTCTAGGCCAAGTTGGATACCGTGCCGTGTGTGAAAGGCTGGAGCCTAGGACTTTAACTTATTGACCATGGTAGTTTCCGACCAAAATCTAAAACTCTACCTGATATTTCTCTAAACATGTGAAAGAACGAGAGCCACCTGCACTTTTAGTCCTCTTTCAAGGCAGAGAGTTTATACAGTTGCAATCAACAACTTTGAAGCCCTAAGTTGTCCGTGACAGGCGCGTGACACGTGATAGGTTAAATGCTGAACACGACATACGAAGTTCGGCCGCCACCAACATTTGTTTATATATTTTCTTCCTTTTTCTATGCGCTCTACGTGAACTACTGAACTTCCATGGATAGGGTTGACTCAATATATGCCTTGAATTTCCAGAGTAAAGCTGCCTCGGCTTTGACATTGTGCCTGTATTGTATCTCGATTATCAGATTTCATTAAATACAACGTCTCATTGTTGATGGAGCATGGATTATCCCATAATTTATTTTTCAAGCTCCTCATCATTTACTTCAAATGTTTGTGTTATGGTCATGAGGCAGCATTACTCTATGGTTTATTTTCAAAAGTTTCTCATCATTTACTCCATTGTTTTGTTTTTTAAAAGCGTGTCATTGTTCATTCTTTATGTCTATGCTCAGACATGTATCCACCAGTCGTCGTATTAATCATGCCCATATCCCACTTACTTTTCGAGTTCTTTCGAGTTTCGAAATAAAGTTTTCTCATGATTTCTGGATAGAATAAAGTTGATATGAAGGTCATTTACGGAAGGGCTGACGTTTGCCAGATGTAAGAGTTAATAATCTACAACTTGCTAGATGCCATGACAAGAGGGTTAGCATTGTCCACCATGCACTAAGTTTGATGTTTACAAGATGCCAAACTTAATAATCTGTTGTGTGCTCCATACCCTAATAGGAGAGAAAACAATATCCACCATGTATTTGTTGGAAAGGAAGAAAAAACAACACAAAAATTTAACACATAGGAGTTGGTTTTTTTATTCTCTATTGATCACACAAACTTGATTACACTTGACTTAATTACAAAAAAGTGCTTAAAACTTATTCAATCTTTTTCAACTAGTGACTCACCCAAAATAACCCAACATCTTCACACACTCTAAATTTGACTTTTCCCAAAATATCACTGAAATCGAACTCACTAACTCACACACTCCTAAGTTTAGCCAACACTACATGCACGAGTAACTATAATTTCAAACACTCCCCTTAATTACAAATGTATGACTCAACATACCTCAAACATGACTTAACTTCACTCAACTTAACTAGGCCTGCTAGGGTTATAATAGAAATAGACTCAATTATCACTCAAACATGATTGTTGGTATATGTCTCACCTAGGCTTGCAATGAATTTTACTATTTTGTGTTTTCTTTTTCTCTTCTTCCAAATTCTATATACTCAAAATCACTTCATTTTTGTTGTGCATTCTTGTGGTAAGATCTATATTTTTTTACTTGTTGTTGTTGCAATGATTCTTTGACTTTTCTTGAATTTGATGTAAGTCGGTCTTCTACAACTTCCTCTTGAAGGATTAGTTCAACTATGGACTAGTAAAAAATTTTCATCTTCAAATTGTCTTATTTCTTCTGCTTCTTGTGCTCCATATTCCTTATTTTATTTTTGTCTTATTTCTTGGTAGCATAATTTTATCTCTTCTTGACTCCATTGTTGAAAAACAGTTTTAAAGCATTCTTCCTTGTTTTCAGAAACTTCCATATCATTCTCTTCACTTTCATAATGAGGTTTTCTTGCTTTCTTCTTGTAATCTGCACACTCATGATCTTTATTCACAATTTCATTCAATTCTTTTATTCCAACTGTTGATTTAAGACTAGCATCATTTTTTTCAAATAGTTTATGAATTTATTCTTCAATGAGCTTCAAATTTTCATCAAATTTATTAACAACTTTATTTTCAAATTATGCTTCCATGCTATTTTTAACACCTCTATCTTCAAAAAGAATGTTAAAAACACCTTTATTATGCTCTTTAGTGAGAGCTTCTTTCTATACCTCTTCCTTCTCTTCCACTGGATGGAAGTTGTCTTCAATTGTTATGTTCTTAGTTGATATTATCATTAAAAACTCTTCAATCGCTTTATCCTCTTCTTAATCATGAGTTTTTGTTATATCATGTACTTCTTCATGAGCAATTCCAACTATCTCATTTCTTGCTGCTATAGTGGCAACTTCAACCTTCAATTCTTCATCAAACATGGCGCTTATCATATTGTCACAATCAATCCATGTTTCAAAAAATAAACCACACATAACATCAACAGAATGTTCATCATCAATATGGTGGAATATATGAGCATGCATGTGTTCACTAAAAATTTCAACTTCACCAAATCCATTAGTTGCAGTTGGATTCACCAATTCCCTTCTCACTTTGCAGTGATCATCCACATGTGTTTTGGCACAGTGAGATTCACAATCGTTGGGATTCACCATCATCTAAACCATCCACATTATAGTGATGTCCTTGAGAATTTACCTATGCTTACCTTGCTTCATATACAAAGGCTTATGCTTCTCTCTCTACAATCTTTGTTGCATCGTCTTCATCGATATGCATGCTTGCATAATATGTTTCAATTTTATGGTCTTGAAAACCATCATAAAATTTTTAGTGGGATTCTCCAAGATTTTTTGTCCTCTCAAAGTCTTCCTCATCTGCTCTCAAATGTACGGTTCATACAACAAATTGTGACATATCCTGCTGTAGCATGTTACTCCACCTTGCACTAAATTCTTCTTCCCAGATCTTCCATGCTTCCTTGGAAATTGTAGTTTTCTCTACCTTGCACATAACAATTTCATCCATTTCTTGTTGACTGAAACTTAAAGATAGGGAATTCATAAACATAGGAGGTGGTAGTACATCAAAGCTACTCCAATCAACCTTGATTTCTTCATTGTCTTCTGTTAGACTGCTCAATTCTTGGGTTGTGGCCTGAACCTCCCTAAACATAGCAATGATCTTTGTTTCGATTCATTTTCTTATTCTTATTCAATTGTGCTTTGTGACCCAAGATTATTGTCTTTACTTTGTCTTATAGATTTTTCCTTGATTGCATGAGTCTATCTTCCATATCGCCCCAAAAAAAAATGTTTTTCAATATACACCCCCTTAAGGCACAATTTTCACCCAAAAAAATTATCATGCTTGACAAACACCAAAATATTTTTATAAATTATCTCACATTTTCAAATTTTTTGAAATATCCTTTTAAAATTCACACTTTCAAATTTTCCCCAAAAAATCTTTATACTATGCAAATTTTTCAAATCTCTATAATGCAATTTTTTCTTATTTTTTAAAAACTTGAAAAGAGAGAAACATTCCACTCACTTTAACCTTTCAACCTTGAAAAGCATTATACGAAGGCTTTATTCCATTTTTTCATACATAAAATATTTTTATAAAATAAAACTTTAAATAATCGTTTTCCTTTTTAATTTTATATAAGCCACTTTAAAATATAGTTTATAAAAATCCCTTTTAAAGCACCCTTAACAGCTTTGAAAAATATTGAATGGCCTTTTGAAACAAAATATGCCACCTTCACGTTATATGTATAACCTTTTGAAGTTCGACTTCCGCTTCTTTAAAAAAATCCTCTTATACATATAAGCCTCCTTCACATTATATGAAGTCCTAATAAATGCTTTAATCGGAAAACTTTGAATTTTGACTTTGCTAACGCAGTGTGCTACATAATGAGACCGTGTGAAAGCACTAACGTTCCCAATGAAGAAGGGAACTCGCGTGCCAATAAATGTGTCACGGACTTATACTTTTTTAACCATTTATAGTGAGTGCGTCACTACCTTAATTTTTTTTTATTAATACTTGGTGAGTAGAGTAACTTTTACTTCAAGACTCAATTATTTATCTTTAACCGTTAGTTATTTATCTTCAAGTGTTTTTTCTCAATTATATAGTGGAAATAAATACAATAACCATAAAAATCAATATATATCTACATGTATACCCATACACATAAGGGAAAGGCAATTTCTTGAAATATGAGTCTCCTCGATATTATGTTTTATAAGAAAATTTACAATTTTACAATAATCATACAATACCAAGCCTGTGCAAGCCACTTTCAATTCTTGCCAAAGTGTGCCTGAGCACGTGTGTTTTGGCTTGAGCTCCAATGCTCTCCTACAACTCAACAATCCATGAGAAACCCAAAATTTCTCCCCAAGTTGTGTTTTTGGCCTTCTTCCCACAAACTCATTCAGCCTAGGTCATCGACACCCTCAACTTGTGCACAGTCTGCATGCGGGTCACTGACGCCCTAAGGTTTTCCATGCGTTCATAAATGTGTTCGGGAAAATACTCACTCAACCCTTTCTCCATGCGCACCCTCTGCACGTCGCCTGAAACGCCTCACTCGACTCTTTCTGCATGTGCCTTCACATTCTTCTGCATGAATTTGTGCATGAGTTGACCCTCCAAGGTAAGGACACCCTACGCGCATTCAAGAAAAGACACAACTCAACCCACTCGTTCAATGTTCGCCTTTCTCGCTCATACGCCCATCTGGCAAGAACATACACTTGACTGAGCTACTTCAGAGCTTGTCTGAGCGATATGTGTTCAAATGATTGATTTTCCTTTTCATCAAATACTTACATGTATATATATCATCATGGCACATGAACTTTTCCCCACGGTTGGGTCATGGCACCCACGGCCGACCCCACAACTCGTCCGTAAAGCCCCCACATAATTCCTCCATCACATCGGCGTAACAATAATGTAGGTCCATCCGCACGCTATAATTTCTCATTAGTGGCCTATTCCATACTCATTCATGTTTCTCTCTTGTGTGACCCGTCGAAATTCTAACGTTGCTTGGTCGCCACATAAACATCGAATGACCATCACCAAAACGTACGTCTGTCATAATGCTCATTATTGGGTCAGGCATGCACATTCACTTAGGTGACTACTACATGGTTCACCCGACCATGCCCACCGTCACACTTCACCCAAGCGAACCCATCGTTCTTCTTGAACTTTCGTCACACTCTAACTATTGTTTTGTCACATGTCCACCAAGTAGGGTGCTCGCGCATGAAGGTGCGCTCGCTACACTTGGTCATCATTACCAAATATCGGAAACCTGAACCCCCCCTGCCCCCCGCCCCCCCCCCCTCCCACAATATAAATAAGGTTTTCTTCGTCGACAACGCCATCATCATCATCGTCCTAACATATCATTGGAAAGTATCGCTAGCTCCAACATCTCCAGTAATGTCCATGCTACCCACATCTGCTCTAAAGTCCACTGCAAAAACCACCAAGGTCCGTGTATCTATAAAAATATCCCTGGGAAACATCCTCTCAAACCATGATCATCAACACATCCATCGCAATCTCCACATGCTACTCCATCGTGGGAACTCAATCTCTGTAATGCAAGTTACATGATACTGCAATATATATCATGTTGACCCATCATATATCGTCAATCTCTTGTGAATATGGTGCCAAGGTACTACAACGCAAGTCCAACATATCTCTACCAAATCAAGATATATCTTCAGCACAACTCAATACACTTCTGAACCCCATGACTCGAACTAGTTAGGTGATCAGTCCAACCATACACTCTCATTGTGAGAATGCACATCCTAATGGCATCATCAGTTTTTTCTCCAGCATTATTTCACATCATCAACTAAATTGAGAGTCCATCCGATCCAAGTGTAAAATAAGGCATGTCCAGGTCCATGAAGTATCCTCCATCTCACCTGCAACATGTTGTCCATGAGACAAGCCATATCCATTTGTAATATGTTTCCCATGATGCTAATATCTATGTGCTACTCGAAGATAATCACAACTATCAAGCATCATCATCCATGTGTGAGAGGTCCTCCTCAAATCAATCAAAAACATCCTCCCATCAAATCCAATTCTCAATGTGCCATATCCAGGTCCATGAAGTAATGTCCATCCCATCTACAATATGAACTCCATCAAGTTTATTAGAGGGGCAAGTTGATCCTTGCCTCATCATCCATCCATGTGCTACCCATGATCCTAGATCGATAAACCACCATATCTATCAAAAAGTGTCACTAAGTCAAGAGACTCAACTCATGCCCAAGTGTATACCACCAAGGCATCTTTAACGTTGCATCTCCATCAAACCCCAAAGTGTTCTGTCTCGATCATCTCCATCAAGTCACTCCTCACAAACACACCCCATAATGTGCTCAAAGGTATGCATCCCATAATGCATCAAAATCAAGGCCAACCTTGATCTAAGCTCCTCAATGAACTAGATATTCTAAGATCAGTATAGTATGAAGTTTCCAATGAATGTGAGTCATCATTAACTTCCATGCATCATTATATCCAAATCTTTGGCAAGCATACTTGTCTTTCCCATGAGTGACATTACAAGTTCTTCCTGCCCTGCAAGTCATATGAATGTCCTCATAGGATGCTCATCCAACCATGGTATGGTTGCTCAAAATTGAACAACATCCCCATCAGTTTGTTTATTAAAGGTCTCCATGTAGCACCAACAAATCTATCCTGCTCAACATCACGATTTGGCACTCCTCCATGATTCTCATAAGTGGCATCTCTATATGTGTACCTACATAATGTCTCTACGTAATGTACTATCATGCCCTTATGTCAATGTTGATGACTTTGGTTGTCCATGTGTCCATAAAGAGTGGACTCAACACAAATCTAGTCATCATCTATCCATCATCTAGGTAAAGTGCACTCGGTCACTTCTACCATCACAAATCATCATCATGAGCACTTCCTTCACTACTTCCTCCCACACTAAAGGTCCACCAAGAGTTCCATATTGGTTTTAAGCATGAATAATTCCACCCATATATATCATCATATGTAACTCCAGTATGTGCCCTTTCTCCACGTAGTCCATGAGTCATGTCGGGCACCTAGCCAGTTCTCTATATGGCTAAGCATGACCCATACATCACAAAGATAATCATTCTTCACCCTTGTCATGGGAATTTCAACCTTCTAGCATGAGGTCAAAAATTTTCCTAATAAGTCCTGCAATAAACAATGCTCCTTTCTTCTCCAATATACAAGGTTGCATCATAGTCCTCCAAGGAGAGATCATCCATGGCATCAGAAAATAGGTTATCCCTTTGCTCATCCCTGCATACAATGCATCCTCCAAATTCTCAAATAAAATACAAGTCATAACTCCATGAAGACTCTCTAAGTGAGTGTCCTCCATTCTCATCAATGTCTTTGATGTGATTGATCCTGGTTCAACCTATTCATCAAGTTCCTACTTGATCATTGTCACACCTGCAACATCTTCATGAGACTCATCCACCATCAATGACAACAATGTGCTTGGTCTCATTCGAACTTTTTCATCAAGTTCTTCCTTGATCTCTATCACATCTACAACATTCATTGGTTCTTATAATGTCTACAATGTGAAATAATTTCGGTCAACTTGGGCTGACTCAATCACCTCAAGTTCTTCCTCTTTTGTTGGTACATCTGCGACATTCTTCGGTTCAGAGATAGTGAGCTCCATTCCACTATGCTTCATCCTTTCAAGGTTTCTAAGCTCGAAAAGCCTATCCCAAAACATGCCTTTCCCTTCTTTCAAAATTTTCATCTCTGTTTCAAAACATTCGAACTTCTTCGAAAGTTAATATAATTCTTCCTTGTTCAAGTCAGATACCACTTCTTTTCTCAATACAATAATGGCCTATACCGTTTCACGATATTGCTCTACCAATTCTTCTGATCTTCTTTCAAATTTCACCAGTCTCCCTTCAATCTCTTTAAAGTCCATTTTCTCCGAAACAAACTCACCCATCAAGCTTCAATAGCACTGTAGCCCTGCAACTATATTCCTACCTTATTCATCAAATCCTTTTCAAAATAGGCTCTAATACAAACTATCACGACCCTATACTTGTGCTACTTGTTAGCCCCCTATAAATTTTTGACAAGCAAAGTAAGGGGCTAAGTTGTTTTTGAGCCTTCAAGGAATGCATCTCCACTGAAGACACATCATCCTTGAAGCCTCATGTGCCTTGCTTTGGATAAACCCCCACTGTTGTTCTTAGTTTAAAGGGCTTCACTGATTGTAAAAAAATGTGCTCCAGAAAGGCCAACATTTCCCCTTGTATCCCTACAGAAATATCCCATTTTAACCCCTTTTTCCCTTTTGTCAAAGTCCCCCTTTTACCCTCTAAATCCTCCCAAAATCCCCTTTACATCCTGCACGCGCCCCTTGTTTGGCCTAATTTCCCCTTTTTACCTCTATCATTACCTAATTCTACCCTCAAAATGCATTAAAAATGAGCCAGAAACCATGTTTTCCATATATAGGGCTTAACACCTTTCAGCCCTAGCCCTGTCACCCTTTTCCTCCACGTGACCCAGCGCCGAGACTAGGCGCCAAGGCGAAAGGTGCTTATCTGAGTTGAATATCGGGCACATTTTAAATCGTCGATCTCTGCAGGTTGGACAATCATCGCAAGCTCCACAGCGCCCGTAGCCCACTCCGTTTGCCGCCCGATCACATCTCAATTGTCCATTCAGTCCACAGATCAACGGTCCGTATTTCATCCGCCCGGTGGTCCCCGCAACCGTGCCCGTTCGAAAAACGCCGGTTTCTATCGCACTGCCTCTTGGAGGTGGGCAGTATTTTTATTTTCGGAGCGATTCCACTCACCGCCCAACATGTGGCTCCGACATTGTTCAAAAACTGCCCGCCCATCACATGTTATTGTTCAACATTTGACCTGGCGCGATATGCATATACGCCATCCGATCTGCGATCGTCCATCCAACGGTGATCGCTCCATGAATTTGCGTGGAAGTTAACCCAAGGCATCCGTACCCCTGGCCCACTGTCCATCGCCCTCCGACGTGTTTTCCACCGTCGATCTCTGCCGGAAATCGGATGGCCTAGATTAAACGCATGCTCGCCAATTAACCCCGTACCGCCACGTCACCATTCCACGTGTTTTGTCACATTTTCCTCCGTCCCCCTATGTATTGTATTCAAAGGTCAAAATGTTAATTTTTTGCATTTAAAATTGGCTGCGCTCTGCCCACGTTCACCGTACCATTTTCCACTATTATGTTGCGTTTTCCACCAGGATCCTGCACTTTTCCACCATCTCACCAGTCTGCATGGCCATTCTTGTCATCCCGTTGAATCCACAACCTCCATACATGGTTTTTTTAACAGGTTTTCGTGTTTTTCAGGGTTATCCTAGGGTGAAAGCCACCATGATTTCACCATCTTTATTACAGCGGAAAAGAATGTAGAAAGGACCATTTTTTAGAGGCCGAAATCACGAAGAAAGCCTGGGAAGGAGCCATCACAGGACTTGCATTAAAGAAACAACGTTTGAACTCTGGAAAATCTTCCCTAGGGCCATTAAAGCGCAGATTTCATCGACAAAGACAGGAAATGGAGAAGCAGAGAGCTTAAGGCACGAAAATGAAGATCTTTGAGCCTTAACTCAGTGGTTTAGAGGCAAAGTACCTGATTGAAGATGTCATGGATCACACAGAGAGTACAAACCGCATAAATTAATATATATCAGGTTTTCTACATCAACAAAATGTTTTTCTCCATGAAAGGACATGGTACACATTATTGTTTCAGTCTACATAGTGTCCAAGTGAAGTTTTCCCCCTTGACAATAGTCCTATGCTATCAGAACCATTTGTTTCATAGTATGGCAGACCTTAGCATCATTTATTTACTTTTTGTTTATTCACCAAAAGTACTACAGAATGCAGAGTACATCAGAGACATGCCCAGAGTAAATGGAAGCCTGACGAAGACCACTCTTGCATCCAAAAGAGTGCTAGAGATAAATGCACAGGGTTTAAACAGAGTGGGCTTCGGCCCTCTTTCTTTTCTGAGTTTAATGCTTCATTTAGTGTTTCACCTACCTTCTCTACTTCACTTCAGCTATAAATTCATTAAGAAACTCATTGTAAAGGTTGTTGATCAGTTATCAGAAAATTACAAGCTGTTTCTTTTGAGACAAAGTCTCTGTGTCAAGTTGTAAGATAGGCCGGGGAATATGTTTTCTGACTGAGTATTCAGCTATTGGAAATGTTGTACTTGACTGGTGTTGCTTTTTAATATGACAAGCACATTTCTTTGGATCCTGATCTAAAGCAGTAATGATGTTTTTCTATCTCTGTATTTGTGTTTAACTTGCATTCTGTTTCATTTCATTTCTATTGGCTTGCATCAGAAATATGGCATAGGAATTACCCTTGTTAGGTACCCTATGTTTCTGCTCTCCTTGCCTTTGATTTTTTCTACTAAATGTGTTATCTAAGAATTGATTTCAATTGATTTAACCAGTGTAGTGGATGTTATTTCCTACTAGCTGATGTATGAATTAAATGAATCTGTTCTTAGATGTTCTTGTTAGGATTTAGCTGGATGATTTGGGAACACTGGGGATTAAAGTTAGCCCTATCCACTAGGATCCTTGTGCAACCAGCAAGCCTTTCTAAGATCCCTCAAGCTAGAGGCCGAAGCATTGAGAGTTCAAAGTCTCTCTCTGATCTCAGGTCTTTAACTTTGTGTTCTAAATCTTTATTGTTTCCTCCTCCCTTACCATTCCATACCACACTATCATCTTTAAGATCCAATGTTTTAGATGACTAGCCCAATTGAAAGCCTGCACATTGAATAGCAAGTAAATCCTTTCCTGACTCCATTTCCCAATGGTCTTGAATGCTCCTCGGAATACTTCACCGCTACCTAAATCCTCTTTGCTCATCCTTGTCTTACATTGAACCCTTATTTCTTGATAACCAGCAACCAAACAAACAATCAAACAAACAAACCATGTGCCTATAACTAGCCTAGTATCTTAACACTGAGCTTCAAAGTCATATACCTTTGATATATCATAGAGAGATCCCTCTCTGGACCCAGGAGGGCTATATCCTGAGGTCTGAAAGTGGTTTGATGTTGTCTCATCTTTTGGTCTTGCCAATCTGGCCAAAACATGGGAACCCCGACATAATGGTGACTCCGCTGGGGAAATTCTGAGTATTTCTCACCTTACTACATCATAAGAGCCTTAGTAACCTATAATCTCTGGTTAGGTTGGCAGTTAAACACTCCTATTCATAGATCAACCTCTATACCATTCGTTGTGTTTTATCCCACACTCTTAGACAGAGTCTAGAAAGGGCCAGGTAGCCTCCAGATCTCACACTCTTTCAGAGGTGACATATATGGTAAAAGCCATCCTAGTCAATCTCTGGTTAGAGTTTGCTGTGTTATGAAGAGATCCTTGAAAAGGGACTTCTCATAAGCACTGTGGTGGACAATGTACCCTCCATAAACATCCTAAACCTTCCACCTGGCGACTCCATAATTCCTAAACGATTAAAAGACTTCACTGGTGATCAATAGGCCTGCTGATTATCTTGGTTCACATAGGACTCCACTGGGAGACCAGCCCCCATAACAACATTAAACACAATAGAAGTAACAAGTAAGGTTAAGCTGCTTGGTCAGAAACAAGATTCTGGCTTTCTGAACCATTCACACAAGAGCTTACCCTAATCCAAACCCCCCTGAAATAGTTGATAACCCTGAGAGAGTCCTCAAGAGATCTCATACACCTAAACAATCAACTATTTCCAGCCACATCCATAGAGCTAACTCTGCACCAGAAGACTTTACAGCTCTATCAGACCCATTTTTTGACCTAGGCACTCAAAATAGTTTACCAAGAGCTAGGTGATTTAGTGTCCTAGACCAGCCAGACCTTGAGCTTCCTGGTTCACCACCTGAAAGAGGTAAACACCCTTGGGATAGAAAGACCCCTCCATCCACACCCCCTGATATTCACTTCATTCAAAACTTGGGACTCAGCCATCCTAGATTTGCTCATCAGTCTTCTGCTGGTCATAATATCCCTGTCATCCATATACCAGCTGCTCAAGCTAACCCTTTACCTAATCAAAACATCATCATGGCAGCCTGGTATGCACCACTGGTTCTACCCCAGCCTCTAGTACCCTTACCAAATGATTATCAATCAAAGATCCCACACTTCACTGCAAAAGAGTCCACCACAGCTCAGCACCATGTAGATAGGATGGAAGATTCCTTCGACTACATGGAAATAGATGATGAAACAGTCAAAATGAGAATCTTTTCCCAGAGCTTAGGAGGTGATGTGAATAAATGGTTCAAAGGCCTACCTCCTAATAGTATCCAAGACCTCCCAACCTTATATCAAACCTTCATAAACAAATGGGAAGTTAAGGTAAATCCTCTCCAAATCCTAGCAGAATACAAGAACTTGAAAAGAAACATAGGAGAAAGTGTTCAGGACTACTCTACAAGGTTTAACAACATTTATAATGCTCTTCCTCCACACATGAAACCTCCCCTAGGTATGGTTTTAGTAAAGTACCCTGAAGGCCTTGATGCTGACATGGCCTACCAGCTTAGGGAGAGGGATTACAACACATTGGAAGACATGCAAAAGGGAGCAGTGAGTGTAGAGGCAAATCTGATTGAGAAAAAAACAAGATTGAGAGCTGAGAAAAGGGTAACATATAGAGATGACAATCTAGCTTCCACATGAGAAGCTACAACAAATGGTGGAAAAAATGGTTGTCACAGTTAGTAACCTAAGTAGAAATCAAAACCATAACCAGAACCAAAACTTTAGAAGAAACAATGCTACCCCCAACAGACAAAGAGAATCAGATCAGCAAGCTATTCCCCCATTCCAAGAGAAATTTTTAGATGAAGATGAGGGAATCATAGAAGAGTCTGAGGGGAACAAAATAACCATGTTTGAAACGGAAAATTCAATCCACAACTATTACACAGAAGAAGATCAGCCCTCACCCTTGTATTGGGATGAGGAATGGTTAGAATCTGAATATTACAGGTTAAGATTTGAAAATGCTATGATGCAGGTCAGAGAAAAATATGAACTTAGAAGCAAAAAGAGCCTAGACACTACCAAACCAAAAGCTTCTGAGGTTACCATCAAGAAAAGGCCTGAGAAAACTTATAAAGTGACTGCTGAAAGTAACAAATCAACAGCTGAGAGTTCTGGAAAGAACAAAGAAAAACACAACCAAAACACTGATAAATAAGGTAAACCAACAAGTAGTACTAACACTGTAGTTAGTACTCCTAATGAAATAGTTTGTAACACTGTACATAGCGAAAATCAACACACAGATTCAACCACTAAGGTAGTGGTTAGCAAAACAGAGTTGAGAATTCCGAAGAGTCAGTCCACTTTCAATTTAGAAAGTGAGATTGCAAAAATTAAGATCTTTATCCCACTCTCTGAGCTGGCCACTCAGGATGTATATAAAGACCAAATTTTGAAAGCATTAAATTTAGGTGAGAACAGTGACACTGTAAATCTGAGTGATGATCAACCTGCCCTTCTGTTTGGTCCAAAGATAGAAGGAAAGTTTCAGGAAGGGGTAGTGCCCCCTTTTTATATCAGTCTTAATATCCATGATAAGATTCTCCACAATGCAATGCATGATTCTGGGGCATCACACAACCTGATGCCTAAAGTAGTAATGGAAAGATTAGGCCTAGAGATAAACCGTCCCTATAAAGACTTATATTCATTTGATTCTAGTAGGGTAAAGTGTCTTGGCCTAATCAAAGATTTATGTGTGAGCCTTACCCAGATTCCAGCCAAGTGTATGGTTATGGATTTTGTTGTGGCAGATGTGCCACCCAAGTATGGCATGTTATTATCAAGATCATGGGGAGCCAAGCTGCAAGGAACGATGCAAATGGATGGGGCTTATGCCACAATCCCAATCTTTGGCCAACTTAGAAGACTGTACAGAGAGGCACAAATGAAATTCCTGGTTAGTAGCCCCGAAAAGCCTGAAAATTCACCTTTATACTCTGTACATATAGACCTTGACTCCTTTATCCTTTGTAATGATGAATCCTTAGCAGGATCAGAGTCCCAAAATAGAGATACAAACAAGGAAACAGAACCCATGGAATTTAACATAATGGGTACTCTAGACTTGGAGGAGAAAGACGTAGAAAAATTTGAACAGTGCACTGAAACAAAAACTCAAAGTGAACCAGAAACAGAATGTAGTCAGCTGATTAGTCACCCTTCACAAACACATACACCACACCAAGAATGAAATGATGATAAACCCAAGAATGAAACCTTATGGGAAATGAATTTCGATGGGTCATGAACCAAGAGAAATGCTGGGGCAGGAGTGTGGATACATAACATAGAGAGTGGTTACACAGAGATCCATGCATGTAACCTGCACTGCAAATGTACAAACAACATTGCAGAGTACGAGACTCTTATCCTAGGCTTAAACCTATTGAGAAAATTAGGAGCCCATAAGATAACTGTGCATGGGGACTCTGAGCTTGTCATTAAACATGTGAATAGTGAATATACAACAAAACATCCTAGACTGAGGGCATACAGGAATGACGCTATGGATCTATTGGAAACCTTTGTGGAATACGATCTGGTGTTTGTCCCTAGAGGTCAGAACGAAATTGCAAATGGACTAGTCTGCATGGCTAGTTCATATCATAAGCCTCCAAGTGACCAACAAATCATGATTCAGACCAAATTCAGACCTGCAGTGCTGGACAATGAAAAGTATTGGCAAGTCTTTGAGGGTGATAAATAGATTGAAGATTTCCTGGTAGGTAGAAATGAGTTTGAATTTTCTGATTCAGACTCTAAATCTGACAGTAACTGCCTAAGTGAAGAGTCCTTAGATGAGGAAGAAACACCATGTAATATAGAAATAAACACTTTAAACGAACATATTGGAAATCTAAACGAAAAGTGTGAAAACGCAAATAGTGAAGAAGTAGAGGTGCTGCTGACCAAAGATAAGAACATACCTCAAGATCTGGCACCTTTAGAGGACCTTTTTGACTTCGATGATGTAGCAAAAAATCCCACTATAGAACATGCAAACTATGATGTCGAGGAATGCAACATAGACACTGAAGATAAACCTAAGATGATCAAAATGGCTAAGTCCCTACCTGCAAACATGAAAAAGAAATACATTGACCTATTCAAGGAATTCATTGATGTGTTTTCTTGGAGTTATGAGGACTTAAGGGCCTGTGACACAAACATCATACAACATAAAATACCCTTGAAAGAGAATTAGAAACCCTTCAGACAAAAACTTTGTAGAATAAACCCAAAACAATTGCCTGCTGTGGAAAAAGAGATTAAGAAGATGTATGAGGTAGGTATAATTGTGCCTGTGAGGTTCTTTGATTGGGTATCAAACCTAGTGGCTGTGAGAAAGAAAACTGGGGAGATCAGGCTGTGTATTGATTTCAGAAACCTTAATATAGCCTCACTCAAAGACAATTACCCTTTGCCAAAGATGGAACATATTCTTTAGAGGATAGTAGGTTCTAAAATGATCTCTCTGCTGGATGGTTTTTCAGGTTACAACCAAGTTTTAGTAATCCCAGAAGACCAAATCAAGACAACCTTTACCACTCCATAGGGCACCTTTATGTATGTTAAGATGCCCTTTGGATTGATGAACGCTAGTGCAACCTTACAAAGAGAAATGGACATGGCTTTTTCAGATGAAATAGGACACTTCATTGTCATCTATCTAGATGACATAACATTCTATTCCAAGACTGAGGAAGAACACCTAGAACACCAGAGAAGAGTGTTTGAAAAATGTAGAAGGTTTGTTCTGTCACTAAATCCTAAAAAGACTATATTTGGGCTGCAAGAAGGTAAGCTTCTTGGCCACATCATATCTGAGAAAGGGATTAAGATAGATCCACAAAGAGTTGAGGGAATACTACAAATTACACACCCAAGAAACATTAAGGAGTTACAGTCTTTTATTGGGAAAATCAACTTCCTCAGGAGGCTTATTCCCAACTTAGCTGAACACCTTAGAGATATGACTAACATGCTAAAGAAAGGTGTAGGAGTTAAGTGGACTGTTGAAGCTAAAAAATCTTCTGAATCAATTAAAATTGCACTCACCCAGGCTCCTGTCCTAATCAGCCCAAATTTCTCAAAATATTTCCTAATTTTTTCATTTGCCTCCAAGCATACGATAGCTGCAGTTCTACTGTAGAAAAATCCAGAGGGAATTGAACAACCCATTTCTTTCTTCACCAAAGCACTCAGGGATGCACCCTTGAAATACAACATAATGGAAAAATGGGCCTATGCTCTAATTAAGGCCTTGAAATACTTTAGGGTGTACATACTGCATTCCCACACCATAGCCTATGTGCCAGATATAGTGGTTAAAGAAATATTGTCCCAAGACCCAGATGGGAAGAGGGACAAATGGATTGCTGTGATCTTAGAATAAGACCTTGAGATAAAACCCACCAAACTGATCAAAGGTCAGGGCCTAGCTCAACTAATGGCTGAATCAAATCTAGAAGCCCTAGAAATTAACATGGTAGATGCCTTGGATAAGCAGTAGGGATTGCCTGATCCCACTGTTGAGGAGAAGTTTCAGAGCTCTCCTTGGTATTCTGACATTCTCTATGTGCTTACACATCTCAGTCCCCCCCCCTGAGCTATCAAAGACCAAGGAAAAATTCGTAAATCTAAAGGCCATAAGGTATTGTATTCTGAATGGATGTTTATACTGGAAAAATCCAAATGGCCTATTGCTTAAATGTTTTCTTGAGTCTGAAGTAGAAAGGATTAAACAAGAATTCCATGCAGGAGAGTGTGGGGGCCACCTGAGCTGGAAAGCCACTACAAATAAAATACTCAGAGTTGGCTACTACTGGCCTACACTCTTCAATGATATCCATCAGATGATAATTGCCTGCCACAAATGCCAGATTTTTGAAGTCAAAAGAAAACTCCTCCCCTTACCTCTACAACCCATCACTGTTGAAGGTCCCTTTATGAAATTGGGCCTAGATTTCATAGGAGAAATTCATCCTGCTTCCTCTACACAACACAAATGAATCTTAACAGTCACAGACTACTTCACTAAGTGGATAGAGGCCATACCTACTAGGAATGCCACAGATTCAGTCATCATTAGGTTCCTAGAAGGTCATATCCTCTCTCGGTTTGGCTGCCCAAGGAAAATAATCACTGATAATGCTGCTACGTTTGGATCCAAGAAAATGGTTGATTTTTGTCACACGTATCAAATAGCACTCGGTCATTCAACTGCCTATTACCCTCAAGGTAATGTATTAGTTGAATCATCAAACAAGAGCTTGGTGACCATCATTAAAAAACTGCTAGAAGAGAACAAAAAGTCATGGCATAACAAGTTAGTGCATGCCCTGTGGGCTGACAGGCTTACAACAATGAAATCCATTGTCATGTCACCATATTAGCTTGTCTATGGAAAAGAAGCAGTGTTTCCTACTAGCCTTGGGATACCAGTGATCAAGCTTGTTCAAGAGATACAAACAGAAGAAGACAATATGGTGAGGAGGATAAATCAAACCATCCATCTCCAGCAAACAAGGGAAGAGGTCTATAACAGAGCTCTAAAAGTTCAGGAGAAAATAAAGAAGCTCTTTGACAAAAGAGCTAAGGCCTCTGATTTCAAAATTGGAGATAAAGTTCTGAAGTGGGACTCAAGGAGAGAAGACAAAGGAAAGCACAGCAAGTTTGACAGTTTGTGGCAAGGTCCCTACATCATCCAGGCCACTGTGGGTTCAAATTCCTTTTTTCTACAAGAATTAAATGGTACAGAGTTGTTTGGGGGTCCTGTCAATCGCAAGATGCTCAAACACTACTTCTGCTGATTTCCAATTTCTAGTTTACATTTCCATTGTACATACCATTGCAGTGTTTTTTTTCAAGAAGAAGAGAAAATGTTCCCAAAAAAAAAAAACAGAGAAAAAGAGAGGTTCAGACATGCTCAAAACATGGACCTTTGAAGTGCAAAAATTGGCTCTAATATGATCAAAACCTGAGCCAAAGAAAGCAAAGATCGCTGGTTCAAACATGCGCAAAACCTAGACCAGCAAAGAAGAAAGAAGAATCAACTCCAACAAGCCCAAAATAAGAGCTGAAATGAAGAAAAGAAAGTGACTCTCACATGCTCAAAACTTGAGTCACAAAAGAAGGAAGGATGCTACAAAACTTCAAATTTCAAGCCTTCAAAGTTTTGTTTTCAATTTTCTACAAGATTCTGTCCATGTGCAATTGTCTTTATGCCTTGGATCCACAGCAAACTAGACTGTCTAATCCTAGTTTGTGTAATATTCCTAATTAGCAACAACTAATTGGAATATTCGACTTTGTATTGTTTTTCCATATGTGGTTTGTAGATAAATAAAAAAGTGAGTAAAAGGGGGCTAACTCACTTTAGTGGAATAAAACACCTTCCTAGTAGCACAACGTTGTAACTTAAGGGGGGAGCCAAGGGGGGCCACACACCACGTGGAGGAGAGAGAGACTACGTTGGTTTTGGAGGGAAACCAATGCTATAAAAGGTGGAGGAGCCTCCTCATTTGGGGCATTCTTGTTGTTGATGATATTTGAGCTAGACTTCTGTCTTCCTGAGCACGCTGTCTGTTTAGCTTGTCTGTAGCACTGTTTAGTGCGATTGAGTGTCTCTGGTCGGAGATCTTGCCCTTAGTTCCGGGGGACTTCGAGTGCCTGCTTGGGCAAGGTATTTTCTACAGTTTCCAGCGGAGGATTTGGTTGTTGATCTGCGGAGGAGCTGGGCTTCTTTTGGTGACTGCGTAGTTCCTAGGAGAGAGGACGCAGTTCTTGGAGGAGGTGTTCTATTGCGGGGTTTTCTGCAGGAGATTCAGTGTATTGTTGTTTGGAGGTTCAGTCTTGATCAGTGGGAGATTTTCCGGAGAGTCTGTGGCCCGATTTCAGCATATATCATTTGGCATCTGCACTGGGCCTGGAGGGATAGCGTTTTCCTTGAGGAGGGTTTCCTTGGTGATTTTCGGAGGCTGACCATTTTCTATATGGTTTCTGGGTTTTGTCCGGGGTGGTGAGTTCAGGAGTTCTGCAGATTTTTAGCTCATTCCGGCAAGGGGATCAGCCCCTAGCTTCAGTCTATTCTAGCAACAGCAGTTTACGACAGTTTCTTCCAGCAGCTGGGACGCAGTTTCTTGTAGCAGCCATTTCCTGTTTTCTGAGAGGGTTCTTCAGTTGCCTTGTGCAAGGATAGGTGCATTTGTTCTGATTATCCATTGTATCTCATTATATTCTCTGATAAATAAAATGGATTAACATTCCCGACATTTTTATGTGTATTTGCTTTATGTTCTATTTCTCACATTTTCTATATTGTCGTATGCTTGTATTGCTGTCTATTTCCCTTTCGGGATACTACAGTGGTATCAGAGCATAGTTCTGGCTCAGCCTGTGGTCTATGACATCGGGAAAGAGATCATACAGAGGTTTGCTGGAATTTTGGAAGCAATAGTAGTTGCAGTACCAAAAACGAAATTGGAAAAAGGGCCAAAATATAAAGGGTCAAAATTTGAAGGTTGGAATTAGAAGAAACGTTTTCTGGGTTTTTCTGGGTTTTGGGCAAGGATCACCTTCCCAAATTCCTAGAATTTTCTGAGTAGTTTTCAGTGGGTAAATCGGAGGTCGAAATCAAGCAGTAGTATGGTTTTGCAGCAGCCGTGCAGTTTCTGAGGAGCCTATAGACACATAGCAGGAAGTGCCAATGGCAGACGAGGAGGATGCGAGGAGATTTAGAGAGGCGCTCCTCCAACACATGCAGGATGTGTCACAGAGACTCACTGCACTGGAGGTTAGGCAGCGAGAAACCCCAAGGGGTTTTCAGATCGGTGAGGGATCAGGCACGTCAAACCATATGCCGGAGCGTGATGCTATCTCCATCATGGCATCACATGCACCCACGCGACCCACTATGCCCACTTTCCTAGTAGAGGACACATGGGTAGCGCACAGCGGGAGCTGGAGGTTGACCCTGGCCAGATGGACGCCTACATTGCAGAGTACCTGGCACGCGGGCCGGCGATCAGAGATATTATCTCATTTAGAGATTATGTTCAGCTCTAGCGTGATGGTAGACCCCGTGATCATCACAGGGGACACATACATCATCATGATGACCACCGCGCAGCTAGCAGATTTCATTTGCCCACGTTTGATGGCTCATCAAACAGTTCGGCAAAGTCTTGGGTAGAAAAGTTGGACATCTATTTCCAGCTTAATCAGATGTCGCAGTCAGAGGCCATTAAGGTGGCAACATTGCACTTGGAGGATGAGGGCACACAACATTGCAGGGAGTCTGAGGTTACACCTAGTGTGACACAGGATTCACCCTCATTGGAGACCTCCTTGGCCATGTCGGTTGATGTGGTAGTGGAGAAGGTAGAGCCTACCTCAGTAGAGCCATCCATTGAGGTGATGACCGGAGTCATGTCCGAGTCTTCAAGTGGTAGCAGCACACGATAGATGGGTGAGGCGTTAGGAGATATATCCACCTTCGATGAGGCACTAGCAGGTACAAAGGTATTGGATGATGGTCGCATACAGCGGTATCATCGGCTTCGGACGGACCTTCGAGTTTTGAGAGGGAAGGCCACGTCAGTACGGGAGGCCATTTTGTTGTAGGACCAGGAGCTGGAGGGTATGAGAGTGACTTGTGCCAAGTCGGCGGCCAAGTTGGTCCGCATTGGGGAACGACTGGATTCCCTGATGGTACAATCAGAGGGCACGTTGGAGCATTAGATCATTCCCCTTTAGGCATGCATGGATGGGACTAGCAGTGTTGTTGGGTCATCTCTTCCCGTTGGAGAGAGAGAGGCAGAGCCACCTAGTCAGATCTCATATGTTGACTTGGATAGCGGTATGAGACTATCAGAGTTGCACAAGGTACAACATCCACATGTTAAGGTTGGATGGCGAGAGATTTTGAGTTGGTACTTGGTGGAGCGGGCGATGGAGATAGTGATGGATCCGAGTGTAGCTCAGCAGGGTTTTCTATGCATGGGGAATACAGGAACCCCAGATTGGCATTGGGATCCAGGTGGGATCACCTATCGTTTCCCAGGTAGGTCGGCTGACTATGTCTTGGAGAGTACAGTTGGCCTAGTAGTAGAGCATGTGCAGTTTCGGTCAGCTCCAGTGGCCAACCAGTTTTTGGGCAAACTCCCTAGGTTGTCTTGGCATGACATTCATACACGGGATCACGGGGTGGTCAACACACCTTGGCAGAAGCTTGTCGGAGGAGGTGGCATTGGCAGGTCACCAGATGGCACCTTGTATGGGGCCAAGGATTCTTCACCTTTGTGTGGAGCACAAAGGACGCAGCAGAGCCGAGCAGTGGTGGTAACACTACTGACACACAGGGAGATTCACTTCTTGGACCCCTTGAGGAGGATTTGGAGTGATGATCCTTTCGTCAGCAGGTATAGTGATACGACGGTGGAGACGAGGTTACCGATTGGTGGTAGTTTGACATGTAGAGGCACAGCTCTAGGTCATCACATCCAGGGATGTGTGGGAGCCTCTAGCATTGAGCGGTGGATTGCCGGTGGACATGGAGTAGCATGGTGGTGTACCATAGTGTGTGGGACTGCACTGTGGAGTAGGAGTATCGTACATCACATTGAGAGCATGCGGAGAGTGACCGATGCCTGGACACAGTTAGGGCACGAGATGGTACAGGGTGCTACAGCAGTAGCACATGGTATCCAATAGTATACCGAGGTATGCCTCAGTGTGCAGTGGCATGTTGAGGAGTATATGGATGATCAGTGGTATGCGAGGGAATATGGTGTTGCACAGCAGGGTTCTTAGAGCATTGCTTCCAGGGAGACTCATGGACAGGGACATCGGGCTTACCTTTGGGAGTAGTTCACCCAGGATCGATGGAGAGACAAAGGAGCGATACTTGGCAATATCTGTGGGGACTCACACACCTGACTCGCTTCAACATCACTCACAGGTACAGTTGATTATGTTTTTGACCTTTGGCACTTTGGGCGTGAGCAGCAGGGTACGCGAGGTTCACCCAAGATATTTGGATGACACTCAGTACACTAGGCGAGAGACTTCTTAGCAGTGGCACTGGGTTGGTGTGCTAGTTGAAAACCATAGGTTGGGGGATGAGATGATCCTTTGCGGGGGTGGTGCATCAGTCATCACTGAGGCTACGCTTGGGGAGTAGGTCATGAGGGAGACATGCATCACTTTTCCCTCACGGCATGTCGGGAACATGCATGGGCAGAGGATACTGGGTACAGCAGAGGTAGCATCCCAGTATGTGTTTGGGCTCCAGACACTGTATCGACACTTTATCGAGAGGATGGGTGCCTACGTTGAGTCGATGAGGGATATGCGGCTAACATTGGGGTCAGACATTGAGGTGGGATAGTCATATGCATTGACATCGAGTACGGTGACAGCAGCTGCAGGTCCGTATTCTCTAGAGGTTTTGGAGGTCGATGGGATTGTTCTGCAGGGGACCAGTAGACAGCGAGAGCATGACATTCCTGATCAGGAGTGGGAGGATTTGTTGGATATGGTGGAGCATCCATCTGTGGGTCGGCACAGGGATGAGACGCAGATAGGTGCACATACAGTTAGCAAATCTGCAGTGTTTTTAGTCTTTAGCACTCTCCAGGAGTGCATCGATGGAGCTTGCAACATATCTTGCCCACTTTGGCCCATTATAGAGAGAGGGGCTTCCTTCTATAGGCAACTTTCACTGGCAGACATGGCAGAGCAGTGGGAGTTGATTACGAGTTGGCGACAACACTCCCAGCATGTTCCATATGCAGTTGTTATCGCTACATCAGATTCTTCTTCCATGATGGACTGGCGGGAGATCATGAGTTGGTACCCTCTTGATGTTATGGTATTCTTCGAAGGGAGCACAGCAGATCAGGGGCCCATGGACATAGCACATGTTATAGATTCCAGATGGCAGGGGGACATAGGTCATCATTTCCTCAGCACCCCATCCCGATTTCAGGGGAGTAGGATCAGCATGGGATTGAGTCAGGACTTGGACTGGAGAGAGGTGAGGAGTTTGTATGCAGTTGGTGGGGCAGTATATGCAGTTACAGTAGTACAGCATGAGCCAGGGAGCATTGATGCCAGTTGGTGGTCTTCACCCCTGAGAGCATCAGTTATAGCTAGAGATAGTGCGCAGCCTGAGCCGTGGGACTTGGGCGATGATTGGCCCTGGTGGCATTGTGAGCTGAGAGGACTGTTGGTCAGTGAGAGATCAGTTTGGGATCCTGGCATTGAAAGGACCCTTCATGTCAGGGTGATGTAGAGGTCAGAGAGGGTTCAATGGCACATCTGGGACCCAGGCACATTTTGTAGTGTTAGTGGGGAGCATCGGCTAGAGAGAAGGTTTGTTCAAGCATTGTTGGAGGACAAGCAATTTTCGCCGGATGAGGATGCCACTTGGGAGAGCGAGGAGATTTTGCAGCATCCATCACCTTAGTTTCTTGAGGACAAGCAACATTTTTCTGGGGGAGACTGTAATATTCCTAATTAGCAACAGCTAATTGGAATATTCGACTTTGTATTGTTTTTCCATATGTGGTTTGTAGATAAATAAAAAAGTGAGTAAAAGGGGGTCTAACTCACTTTAGTGGAATAAAACACCTTCCTAGTAGCACAACATTGTAACTTAAGGGGGGAGCCAAGGGGGGCCACACACCATGTGAAGGAGAGAGAGACTACGTTGGTTTTGGAGGGAAACCAATGCTATAAAAGGTGGAGGAGCCTCCTCATTTGGGGCATTCTTGTTGTTGATGATATTTGAGCTAGACTTCTATCTTCCTGAGCACGTTGTCTGTTTAGCCTGTCTGCAGCACTGTTTAGTGCGATTGAGTGTCTCTGGTCGGAGATCTCGCCCTTAGCCCCGGGGGACTTTGAGTGTTCGGGGCCGGGCAAAGGTCTTTGGCCAGCTCAGCCGGAGGATTTAGGCCAAGGATCTGCCTGAGGATGTGGGCTTGTTTTGGTGACTGCGTAGTCCCTAGGAGAGAGGACGCAGTTCTTGAAGGAGGTGTTCTATTGCGGGGTTTTCTGCAGGAGATTCAGTGTATTATTGTTTGGAGGTTCAGTCTTGATCAGTGGGAGATTTTCCGGAGAGTCTGTGGCCCGATTTCAGCATATATCATTTGGCATCTGCGCTGGGCCTGGAGGGATAACGTTTTCCTTGAGGAGGGTTTCCTTGGTGATTTTCGGAGGCTGACCATTTTCTATATGGTTTCTGGGTTTTGTCCGGGGTGGTGAGTTCAGGAGTTTTGCAGATTTTCAGCTCATTCCGGCAAGGGGACCAGCCCCTAGCTTCAGTCCATTCTAGCAGCAGCAGTTTACGGCAGTTTCTTCCAGCAGCTGGGATGCAGTTTCTTGTAGCAGCCATTTCCTGTTTTCTGAGAGGGTTCTTCACTTGCCTTGTGCAAGGATAGGTGCATTTATTCTAATTATCCATTGTATCTCATTATATTCTCAGATTAATAAAATGGCTTAGCATTCCCGGCATTTTTATGTGTATTTGCTTTATGTTCTATTTCTCGCATTTTCTATATTGTCGTATGCTTGTATTTCTATCTATTTCCCTTTCGGGATACTACAGTTTGACTCTTTTTTAAATTTCTATTGTAGAATATAGAGAAGAAATCTGCTGGATAGTCTAATCCCAGTAGATACTAGATTAGGTAGAGAAACATATGAGACTAATAGTTTAATCTGGTCTCATGGAGTAATAAGGGTAGAAATAGAATAGGTTTAGTTTCTTGTTTCTAAAAAATAAAAAGATGTAAAGGGTTTGCTAGCTCAAATGCACCCTAGAAGAAAAAATGCTAGGATTGTAGAATGGGTAGGTAGATTGATTAGGAAAAATTTTCTGCTAAATTGATGTCTTCACAATTGTGGCAGCTGAAAATCAAAGAAGAAAGGTGGCTCAAGTAGCAGGCATCTGGCCTACACCAAAGATCATTTTCTGAATTCTTGACTCCTTCAAGAAGAAGCCATCCCCATGTGGAGCCACTGTTAGCCCCCTATAAATTTTTGACAGCAAATTAAGGGGCTAAGTTGTTTTTGAGCCTTCAAGGAATGCATCTCCACTGAGGACACATCATCCTTGAAGCCTCATGTGCCTTGCCTTGGATAAACCCCCACTACTGTTCCTATTTTAAAGGGCCTCACTGATTTTAAAAAACTGTGCTCCAGAAAGGCCAACATTTCCCCTTGTATCCCTGTAGAAATATCCCATTTTAACCCATTTTTTCCTTTTGTCAAAGTCCCCCTTTTACCCTCTAAATCCTCCCAAAATCCCCTTTACATCCTGCACGCGCCCCTTGTTTGGCCTAATTTACCCTTTTTCCCTCTATCATTACCTAATTCTGCCCTCAAAATGTATTAAAAATGAGCCAGAAACCATGTTTTCCATATATAGGGCTTAGCACCTTTCGGCCCTAGCCCCCTCACCCTTTTCCTCCACGTGACCTAGCGCCGAGACTAGGCGCCAAGGCGAAAGGCGCTTATCTCAGTTGAATATCGGGCACATTTTAAACCGTCGATCTATGCAGATCAGACGGTCATCGCAAGCTGCACAGTGCCCATAGCCCACTCCGTTTGCCGCCCAATCGCATCTCAACCATCCATTCAGTCCGCAGATCAACAGTCCGTATTTCATCCGCCTGGTGGTCCTCGCAGTTGCGCCCGTTTGAAAACTGCCTGTTTCTATTGCACCGCCTTTCGGAGGTGGGCGGTATTTTTATTTTTGGAGTGATTCCACTCACTTCCCGACACGTGGCTCCGACACTATTCAAAAATCACTGCCCCATCGTGCATTGTCATTCGGCATTTGACCTGGCACAATATGCATATACACCGTCCGATCTGCGATTGTCCATCCAACGGTGATCGCTCCATGAAGTTGCGCAGAAGTTAACCCAAGGCATCCGTACCCCCGGCCCACTATCCATCGCCCTCCGACGTGTTTTCCACCGTCGATCTCCACCGGAAATCGGACGGCCCAGATTAAACGCATGCCTGCCAATTAACCCCGTACCGCCATGTCACCATTCCACGTGTTTTGTCATGTTTTCCTCCGTCCCCCTATGTATTGTATTCAAAGGTCAAAATGTTAAGTTTTTACATTTAAAATTGGCTGCGCTTCGCCCACGTTCACAAGACCATTTTCCACTGTTATGCTACGTTTTCCACCAGGATCCTACCCTTTTCTGCCATCTCACTAGTCTGCATGGCCATCCTCATCATCCCATTGCATCCACAACCTCCATACATGGTTTTCTTAACAAGTTTTCATGTTTTGCAGGGTTATCAGAGGGTGAAAGCCGCCATGATTTCACCGTATTTATTGCAGCGGCAAAGAACGCATAAAGAACCATTTTTCAGAGGCCGAAATCACAAAGAAAGCCTGGGAAGGAGCCATGACAGGACTTGCATTAAAGAAACAGGGTCTGAACTCTGGAAAATCTTCCCTAGTGCCATTAAAGCGCAAATTTCACCAACAGAGATAGGAAATGGAGAAGCAGAGAGCTTAAGGCACGAAAATGAAGATCTTTGAGCCTTAACTCAGTGGTTTAGAGGCAAAGTACTTGATTGAAGACGTCATGGATCACAAAGAGAGTACAAACCACATAAATTAATATATATCAGGTTTTCTACATCATCATAATGTTTTTCTCCATGAAAGGACATGGTACACATTATTGTTTCAGTCTACACAATGTCCAAGTAAAGTTTCCCCCCTTGACAACAGTCCTATGCTATCAGAAGCATTTTTTTCACAGTATGGCAGACCTTAGCATCATTTATTTACTTTTTGTTTATTCACCAGAAGTACTACAGAATGTAGAGTACATCAGATGCATGCCCGGAGTAAATGGAAGCCTGAAGAAGACCACTCTTGCATCCAAAAGAGTGCCAGAGATAAATGCACAGGGTTTAAACAGAGTGGGCTTCGACCCTATTTCTTTTCTGAGTTTAATGCTTCATTTAGTGTTTCACCTACCTTCTCTGCTCCACTTTAGCTATAAATTCATGAAGAAACTCATTGTAAAGGTTGTTGATAAGTTATCAGAGAATTAAAAGCTGTTTCTTTTGAGACAAAGTCTCTATGTAAAGTTGTAATATAGGCTGAGGAGTAAATGGAAGCCTGAAGAAGACCACTCTTGCATCCAAAAGAGTGCCAGAGATAAATGCACAGGGTTTAAACAGAGTGGGCTTCGACCCTATTTCTTTTCTGAGTTTAATGCTTCATTTAGTGTTTCACCTACCTTCTCTGCTCCACTTCAGCTATAAATTCATGAAGAAACTCATTGTAAAGGTTGTTGATAAGTCATCAGAGAATTAAAAGCTGTTTCTTTTGAGACAAAGTCTCTATGTAAAGTTGTAATATAGGCTGAGGAAAATGTTTTCTGACTAAGTATTCAGCTATTGGCAATGTTGTACTTGACTGGTGTTGATTTTTAATATACAAGCACATTTCTTTAGATCCTGATCTAAAGCAGCAGTGATGTTTTTCTATCTATGTATTTGTGTTTAACTTGCATTCCATTTCATTTCATTTCTACTGGCTTGCATCATAAATATGGCATAGGATTTACCCTTGTTAGGTGCCCTATGTTTCTGCTCTCCTTGCGTTTGATGTTTTCTACTAAATGTGTTATCTAAGAATTGATTTCAGTTGATTTAACCAGTGTAGTGGATTTTATTGCCTGCTAGCTGTTTGGTCAATTTAGTGTGTCCTAAATTGCTGCATTTAATTTGTCAATCCGGGAATCGTAAGCTAATGAAGTGCGGCGCACTATATGTGCAAGATAACCTATTTCTTAACTTTTTGTCGTTTTTGGTTTTCTAAGGTGAAATGGAAATTCTAAGATGAAAACAAGTTTGGTTATGTTTGTTCAAGGAAGTGATATCCCCTATAATGATTTACCAACTTGAAATTTTAAAAAGAAATTTGAAATTTACAATGACAAGACTTGAAAGGAAATGAAAATGTGCTTCTGAAATGAAAAAGTGTTGCTAGTCTAGTAAATCAAAATAATGAACTATTGAGCATGAAAACTAAACTATTCTTGCTGCCGACTAAACATAAAAGAAACTATGCTTAAGGAAATTCAAAATTGCAACAAAATAAATCTAAATCAGATTACATCAATTTATCTTCTGATCCTTCATCATTAGTCCAGCTATGATTTTCGGAAGTAATCATAAATAACTTGAGTAACCGATATCTAATTTGCAGAAAGAAAACTAATATCAAACCATACATTCATGATTCAATCACTCACCATCAGTCCAGCTGTGGCTTTCGGAGGCAATTGAAGATGTTATGCACAATTTAATATATCTTACATTTGCAGAAAAGAAACTAATACTAAACTACGCATTTCATAATACAATCCCTCACCATCAGTCCAGCTGTGGCTTTCGGAGGCAACTGAAGATGCTATGAGCAGCTTAATATATCTAAATTTGCAGAAAATAAACTAATACTAAACTACACATTTCATAATACAATCCCTCACCATCAGTCCAGCTGTGGCTTTCGGAGGCAACTGAAGATGCTATGAGCAGCTTAATATATCTAAATTTGCAGAAAAGAAATTAATACTAAACTACACATTTCATAATACAATCCCTCACCATCAGTCCAGCTGTGGCTTTCGGAGGCAACTGAAGATGCTATGAGCAGCTTAATATATCTAAATTTAACTACTGAAGCAAATAAGCAAAACTGAAATGAACAAAGAAATACTGAAATTAAACAAAAGCTATGAAAAGCAAATTAGCAGCAGAACAATGTTAGTTCCATGTCATTAGTCAAAAAGCTATGAAAATGCCCGGGCTGCCTATCTATAACCTGAAACAAGAACACTGATCAGTGATTATCAACATAAAACATGAAAGACAGAAATGAAATGGAAATTATGAAAGTTTATAAACAGAAATGAAACAAATGCAATGTATGAACATATGAACTGAAACAAGAACACTGATCAGTGATTATCAACATAAAACATGAAAGACAAAAATGAAATGGAAATTATGGAAGTTTATAAACAGAAATGAAACAAATGCAATGTATGAACATATGAATGGATTATGACACAATGATCTCTAAAGAAACGAAATTAAAATTATACACTAATGCACAAAAAACCTTAGCTGAGCAGGGGCCCTCTACACCAGCCTTGGCAACGGTCCTCAAATACGAATTAAGTTGGAAAACAAAGTCTTCTTATATTAAAAAGCAGTCATTACAGAATGGTGATGTTACGGCACAAGTGCAGTGTAATCACACTACAGAGCAGACTAATAAAAGATAACAGAGATTAACATTCACTAACTCCATATGCGTATGCAAACGCATTATATATAACAAAAGAAATATAACTGTCTCCTAAAGTTCATGCTGGTGAAGAGCACGTAGACCACTACGTCCACGGATCTAGGATCATGGCCGTGTTGGAAAGTAAATCTACGAGAGGTGGATGCTTGAATTCGACTAAGGAGCCTTGTACAGATGTTGATTTATCCTCCGCAGGCTTAGAAACGGCCGTATGAGTCTTCATGTGACACGAAACAGAGTCCTGCCGACATGAGACTCCATGGTTGACTTCCATGTGGACGCCTTTGACCGCGACTTCTTTGGATGAGTTTGCTTGAACCAATAGGACACGAACCATGTCCACGTCATCCCTGACCTGCCCATGTGGCTCGTTTTCCTTGTAGACACCTGTAGCATAGAGTTTCACAAAATAGCTGCGGAAAGTTGCAGCAGCTGCGGAAAGTGGCAAGATTCCGCAACTGAATGAACAAAATCTAAATCAAATAGAAAACACAAAAATATAATTAAAAACCATGTTAGATGCTCTTTTGCACATGATATTGACAACTTGGGAGGTTCAGGTGAGTGAAAAGGTATAGAAAAGTGTATGGAAAAGATGCAGATTTGAGACTCAACAATGCAGTGAATATGCAAAAACACTTGGAAGTTTTCTAATCCTTCCACCTTGCAGCTTCGGGGCCTGACTTTTCCACGTCCTAAGTGATTCCGGGGCCTTCCTATCATCCCCTAGGAATACATCGCCACCATCATATTTCTCATACTCGCAGAACCACTCCCTATGGGGAGTGAAGTGAAAGGATGCACCCGAGTCAATCAACCATGACTCATGATCTACATGTGTATTTGAAGAAGAAGCCAAATACACATCCCCACCTTCATCCGAGGTGGTTTTTGCCTCTGCAGAAGGAGCTTCATCAGATCCCTTTCCCTTCTCAGGAGCTTTAGATCTGCATTCCTTTTTGTAGTGCCCTTCCTTTCCGCATTTCCAGCACACCTTTACAAACTTTCCAGGAGATTTAGATCTCCCTCTAGATTTAGATCTCCCACTCGAAACCTTATTCTTGTTTCTATTTTGGGACCTTCCTCGTACATATAAGGCATCTCCATTTTGACCCTCCATATTTCTCCGTCTCATTTCCTCCGACAGCAAGGCTGAGACAATGTCATCAAAATTCAAGGTAGTTGTGTTGCTACCTATTGCAATAACCAGACTATCCCACGAGTCTGGTAGAGAACACAACAAATTGATGCACTTATCTTCATCTGAGATTTTAATATCAACAGATGACAGCTGACTTACCATAGTATTGAAGGCGTTCAGATGCTCTGTCACCGAGTCTCCATCCTTCATCCTCAGGTTATACAACTTTTTCCACAGGAACAAATTATTCACCAGAGACTTAGATTGGTACAAAGTCCCAAGTTTTTCCCACAAATTCTTTGCCGTAGCTTCCCCAGATACATTCAACAATACTGAATCTGAGACACACAACCGTATTGTGCTCTTAGCCTTCCGATCCAGTTTCTTCCAGTCTTCATCTGACATTACCGTTGGTTTAGTACCTGGATCTACCGTGATCCACTGATCTTTATCCACCAGCAGATCCTCCATCTTGAGCTTCCACAACTCAAAACTCTGACCATTAAATTTCTCGATCTCTATCTTTCCACCGCTCGCCATCTTCTTTCACCGCAAGAATCGATCCCGCAGATCTCCCACTGAACAGGGTCTACCTCAGGCCCGAGCAAAAAACCCTCAGCAGCAAAGGCATCCCCTTGAAGCTGAAACAGCTCTAATACCAAATGTAGGTTTTAACCCTGAAGAGAACCTGTAGCTAGACTTGAAGCCATAAGAATGTTTCTTGCTTTCTCAAGCTATCAACGAATCAAAGTTTATCAACACAGAGATTTTCCCCTGGATCCCAAATCGAGACGACCAGCTTGATTTTCATTATATTTCTTTTAGTGTTATAACACATATACATACATGCGGAAGCATACATAAACCCCAATCCATTAACCCTGGATTAGAACATAACCGTAGTTCCCTTGACCGGATCTACAAAATACCAGGGGCTGAAAACCGACGTACCCCAAAACCATGTGCAAACTCATGCACAAAACATGGGTGGGTCCGCACACCAAAAAAAAAATTGCCGGGGCACTGCCCCAGACCCCAACAGGGGGGCCTGCTGCCCCCCCTGTGACCCCCTTGCTACGCCCGGTGCAACGTACATTGCGTGGGGCTAGTCATGGAAAGAATATAACACATACCCAACAAAGTTGATTATAACACATACCCAACAAAGTTTGAAGGTGCTGTTATATGAAATCGCCACAAAGGTGTTTAATGGGATTTTCATGCCAAAATGAGCAAAGGAGAAGTCAAATTCATCATTTTAGCAGACCTGCATGCAAACAGTGTAAAAGGGTTAGTGAGAAAAGGTGAAAAGTTGATTTAAACTTCACGATGGAAACCACAGAAGGTTTGAGGATGCTGGTATGTATAATCATCACAAAATTATCAAAATAAACATGTCAAGTCTTAAAGACCACAATAAAATCTAATTCAGTGATTTTAGTAACCTACAGGCAAAATTATAAAGGAATATCAGTGAAAAAGGGAAAAGGGGGTTTCAAACCTTAGAAAGTGGGTTTTCATTATTAAATCAAATTCCCAAGTCTATAAAACTCATTTCACACTTCATATGAATCATTGTTCACTTGAAAAGAGTTAGAAGCATTCAGGAGAGAAGAAATTTCGAGTTTCCAAGCAAATTCAGGCAAAACATTTTGTGGCACTACGCCCTCATCTTGGCGTTGCATGCCTGGGATTGGGCGCTGCACCCTTGATTTTTTTCTCCCATACATTTTACACATGTGTTGCATGCCTAGATGCTGCGCACCTGGCAGAGCACTGCGCTCTTGCCCGAAAGCCACCCGTTGAAGATTGCCTTGGCGCTGCGCGCCTGGGACTGAGCGTTGCACCCTCAGCTTAGGCATTGCACCCTTGGCCAGGATGGCATTCTAATCAATTTAACCACTCAAACCACTTCAAAACCATTTCAAGTTTCCTCCAAGGTCTTCTAAAGCACTAGGAAGAGGTAAGTACCTGACATACACTCATCTTGAAAAAATTATGGTGTTTTCTAAATCAATGAAATGGAACCCTAAGATCAAACCCTAAGTTTCAACCTTGAAATCACTTTTTTCCATTACTCCATATTCCTAGGCAGAATTTCAGTAATAAAAAATGGAAATTGTACAGCTGAAGGGTTATCATTGAGTTTTTAGCCTCTCACTCATTCTCATACACCTATACCCTCACTCACTCATCTCATTCACTTGTAGAGCTGCCTTTTTCATCACCATCCCTTCATCTAATTTCCATTTACAGTCCTAGGGTTTCCCAAGGTAGAGTTTGCAATGTCATAAGACAGTGGTAGTGGAAAAGAGGCTCAAATTCCAAGGAGGCATGAGCAAAAAGGTCGAAAGATCAATAGATTTGAACCCCCAAACACAAGGGAGATAATGGCATCTCCCCTTACTGTTTCCTGTTTCAAGCATGTACGATGCTATGAATTTTTTGAAAAGGTGTAGCAGGTGCAAAACCAACCTAAGATAACTAGATTATTTATCATTAACTTGCATGACAAACAATTTAACCTTGCAGGGGTCACCTTTGAGCTATCTACAAATTCCATTGTTGATGCCACAGACATACCTAGTGTAGGGGAGAAATGGTTCAAGCAAGCTAACCTAGACATGAGCTACTTTGAATCCTATCTAAAACCTAGGTATAAGGAACATCACAAATCTATATTCCTTTTTCACATTTGATTGATAGATATGCACCCATGTTGAGGATCATAATGAAATATTTCACATGTGAAGGAATATTCTCCCGTCTTTACTCATATCACATCAAAATACTTATGCATTTTACTAGGGTGAGGATGTTGCATATACCCTATTACCTTTACAAAAGCATTGAAAAAATGGCCTTCATAGTGCAAACGAGAGATTACCCTCAACAGATGCAATGTCTCTTTCATCACTCACTTATCAAAATGGTTGTTATGCACCAACTGTAGCATAAAGGCATTCCATGGGAGACCTTCATTTCCAATGAAGTGTTTACTACTCCATAAGCCCATCCTCAGCAAGATATACCTTCATCTTCTCATCCTCCCATTTTTCCTTCACCACATGATAACCTTTCCACATCACCTCTCACTCACATACCTTCACCTCATGATGATCCTCCTTCATCACCCTCTCACAATCCCTCACCATCATCTCATGGTACTAGTGTATAAAACAATAAGGGAGATGGCAATGAGAAATCAATTAGTGAGGCAGAAAATAACACTGAGGCAAAAAGGGACATCGATGAAGATGGTATTGAGGGAAATAGTAGTAAGGAATATGTCAGTGAAGAAGAAGGTAGTGAGGAAAAGAGAAATGATGACAGTAAGGAAAATAACAGTGAGGCAGATGGCAATGAGAAATCAATCAGTGAGGCAGATGGCAGTAAGGAAGAAAGTAGTGATGCAGGTGGTAGTGAAACAGATGGCACTGAGATGAGTAACATTGAGCCTTTCCTTTGACCTACCAAAGGGTAACTAGGCATGTGTTTGCTTCCCTTAAGAGGAAAGGGGCCATGCCTTCTACATCAACCAAACAACTTGACAAAGGTAAGGAAAAGGTCATTGATGAAGAAGAGGAAGACAAGCATGAAACTGAACAATATTTTCAGCTAATTCACCTTGACAGTCATGATGAGAATGAGGAGAGGATCACAAGCATGCTGCTCAAAAGCAAATATGCTCAGATTAAATATCTACAAGCCAATCTCGGTAGAGAAAGGAATGTGATAAATGTCCTTGCGGTGGAAAACAAGAAGTTAGAAGCAGAGAAGGCCATCAATGAGGTCAGAACTATCAGAGCTAGGAAAGAGGCTGGAAGAGCCAAGGCTAATCTAGATGAGGTCTTGGTAACTCATGATGACAATGAAGAAGAGCAAGAGCAACTTCCTAGGAGAAGGCCAATGACAATTGGATTGAAGAAAGCCTTAGCCAAAGAAAGGGAGCAAGATACAACATTGGCAGAGCAGCTCACTCCAAGTCAGTTGCTTGCCATGGAAATAGACTATGATAGGGAATCTTGGCTAGAGAGGGAAAATGTGCACTTAGAGGATCAACTGGAGAAGACCAAGGGAGACCTTGAGATGCAAAAGAAGATGGCAAGGCATTATGCCTTAAGAAACAGGATTACAAGGGCCAAGCTCGGAAGAGCCCTTACAAAGATTCAAGCCCTAAAAGAGGCAAAGGACAAATAAAAGCTTGAAATTCTTGTTGACGCATACCTACAAGCATCCCGGACATGATCAGAAAGACAAATCCAAATTTTGGTACATTCTTGAAGATTTTGAGTTTTTGAGTGTTTTGTTTGCAGAAAGAAGGGCCAAGCGCACATCGCCACTAGCATTGCACTCTTTTTTGGGACACCCAATTAAGGAAAAATTTGCATTTTTGTGTTCATCATGCCAAGGAAATCACTCACAGAAAATTTCAGCTCATTTGGAGCAAAACTAGTCCTCCAAAAGTGCCAAAAACAAGCAAAAAATCACCTTTCTTCCCTCTTTTTAGCACTGGCACTATGCCCTTAGCAGTCCTAGAAAAATTGGTTTTTGTGTAGGTAAATGGACTCCAATATAGAAACCAAAGGAAATTTTTGAAACTAGACAGGACAGGCTTTCCAATGAGCTATCATGGAGCTCATTTGGACACCGGGAAGGCCTCCAAATTTCAACTGCAAAAGAGGAAATTTTTCTAGATTTGGCACTGCACCCTTACCTAAAAGTCAATAAAACACATAAGGAGTTAATGAAAAAGACAATTTAAATACTATTAAATACTGCATGGAGGATTCCTTGTTTTTGTTGGTTGATTTTTGAGTTGAGCATAGACTCTGAGTTTTAATGATGTTTGGTTTGGAGCCTTGTAAATCTCTTGGACTGAATATCAATGGAACCAACACATTTCTAGGATTTATGAACTCTATTAGATGGTGATGTTATTCCACTCTTGTCAATTTTTTCCTTTTTTTACATTATGTTCATTGTTTCTCTGATAATAGGACATAAATTTTAGAGTTGGATATGCTATCTTGGCACCCTACTTCTATCTGCATCCTTTTATATCTATGTTTTCTTCTTTGAAGTTTGATTAAAGAATTCTTAAATTCTCTTTAGTTTCACTAAAATGTTATCTTAAAAGTTCTCTTTTTTTGAAGGTAATGATTAGAGAATTCTTAACTGATCTCTAGGATTACTTGTTTGTTGTTTTGAGGTCTGTTTAGTAAAGTCTAGCTGAAGAATCCCTTATTGCTTTTCAATTTTACCAAGCTATTGTCCTGAACGCTTTTATTGTTCTAGTATGTTGAAGGATCCTTAATTTCCCTTTAAACCTACTACATTCACAACTTCGTGTTTATTTCACACTCACTAAACCTATTTAGATCCATTTGGTTGTGTTAACTTGCCCTATGAAACACCCTTGACATATTGTTGTACTTTTCAAGACCTTTTGCAGACTCCATATCCCAATGGTTTAAAGTTTATCTTACTCCATTTTTCCTTCTTGACAACCTACCCAACCAAACAAAATAAACAAACAAACCCTATCATTATAACTAGCCTAAAATCAAAACCCTAAAATAAATCAAGTTACATTTTTTTACACAAATATAGAGAGAGCCCTCTCTAAGTCCATGAAGGCTAGGTCCTAGGGCTCCAAAGTTGGTTTGATGTTGCCCTTGTACATTTGGTCTTGCCAATCTGACAAATTACAGGGACCTAACAATAGGCAGTGGAATGGCCAAGTTTAATGTGGTATTTGTTACAAAAGTCAATCATCTTTTTGGATTTGAAGGCAGCTGCATTATCAGTAATGAGCTTTTGAGGGCATCCAAATATGGAAAGGATGTTGTTTTCAAGAAATGATATGATGACAGAATTAGTGGCTTTTCTAGAAGGAATGGCTTCCATCCACTTGGTGAAAAAATCAGTGGCTATCAAAATCCATTTATACTAGGCTGAGGAGGGTGGATGAATTTCACCAATGAAGTCTAACCCCCATTGTTGAAATGGAATTTTTGTGGAGATGGGTTTGAGGGGTAAAGGTAGTATTTTTTTCTTCCCTTCAAAGATCTAGCATTTGTGACAGGAGGTCACATACTTTCTAACATCAGAAAAAAGTGTGGGCCAGTAAAAACCTGCCCTTAAGATCTTATCTGTAGTTGATTTCCAGTAAAGGTGTCCTCCATAGTCACCTGCATGAAAATCTTCCATAACTTTATCGACTTCATATTTTAGTAAACAATTCAATAAAATTCCACCATGATCTTTCCAAAACCAAACACTATCTATGATAAAAAATTTCATTGCCTTTAACTTTAAAAATATAGTTGTAGTTCTATTCAAACCAGGAGGATCTTGTAAGTTTAGTCAAACAAATATGATATCTGCATAGCAAGGTGAATCTAAAAAATCTTCACTAATCTGTGGAGTCGCCATCTCTTCCTGATCATCTAATTGGGTAATAAAATTTATATCTAAGGCTTGACAGTTCGATTTATCCATGATTTTGGCTAAACCTTGGCCTTTAATGAGTTTGGTGGGCTTGATTTCAATATCATATTCTAAAATAGTGGAAATCCATTTTCCTCTCTTACCATCAGGCCCATTCTGAGTCAGAATGTCCTTTACTACTGAATTTGGAACATATGCAATGATGTGTGAGTATAAAATATACACTCTGAAATCTTTAATAGCCTTTACTAAAGCAAGTGCTTGTTTTTCCATTATGTTGTACTTTAGTGTGGCATCTCTTAGTGTTTTTCTGAAAAAAGAAATGGGTTGTTCATAACCCTTTTCATTCTTTTGCAACAAGACTGTTGCAATAGTATGTTCTGAATAAAAAGAAAAAATAATAAAATATCTTTTGAAATCAGGACTTGTTAGGACTGGTGTTTTTGTAAGAGCTTGTTTAGTTGATTTGAATGGCTATTTGGCCTCTACTGTCCATTTAAGTGTTGAATTTTTCTTTAACATGTTATTCAATTTTCTCATTAACTCTGCTAAATTAGAAGTGAATCTTCTAAGGAAGTTTATTTTGCCTATGAATGCTTGTAACTCCTTGATGTTTCTAAGATGACTTAGGTTTAAAATGGCCTCTATTCTAGCTAGATCTATCCTTATTCCCTCTTTTGAAATTATGTGTCCTAATAGTTTACTTTCTTCAAGTCCAAAGAGTGACTTTTTAGGATTCAAAGAAATACCAAATTTTCTGCATTTAGTGAATACTTGTCTCAAATGATCTAGATGTTCATTGTTTGTTTTTGAAAATACAGTTATATCATCTAGATAAATGACAAGAAAATCATGAATTTATTTGGCAAAATCTATGTCCATAGCTCTCTGAAATGTAGCTCCTGCTGTTGTGAAACCAACTCCAAAAATATAAGAAAAGAGATATCAACGCCTTGGAAATAAGCCACTTCGAGGGGGTAACCTCCAATACATTACATGAATGAACAATTCTTGGATGATTCAAATGAAAAAACCTCCTTTATATATATAGGAGTCCATGGGGCCACAATGTAATCCTAGCCGACCTAACAATAACAATGTAAGGGCACAATAATAACAATATTGGGGTTAGAGGGGGCTACAATAAGAACAATAATGGGGCTACACTTATAACAATAAGGGGCTAAACTAGTAATATAGGGACCTAACATGCCCCTCTCCGTCAAAAAATTGTTGTCCTCAACGCTTGAGTAGCTCTGGGTGCTTCTGTATAAAATTATCATCCTCCCATGTAGAATATTCAGTGGGTAAGTTCTTCCACTTGATGAGATACTCTGAAATTGATCAATTTCGTAGCTGTCGAGTTCTTGTTTCTATGACCGCTTCAGGTTCCAATATGATTTTTCCTTCCTCATCAAGTTTTGGAAATATTGTTTGAAATGGAATATTTTCACCTATAACCTTCTTTAAGCATGAAACATTGAAAATTGGAGGCACTCGCGAAGAAGTAGGAAGCTCCAATTTGTATGCCATAGTACCAATCTTTTGCAACACCTTGTACGTACCATAGTACTTTGGTGATAATTTATTATCCTTCTTAGCTTGCTTGAGGGACATTTTTTTGTATGGTTGTAGCCGTAAAAATACCTAGTATCCTACATCAAAACTTCTCTTGCTGCGATGTTGACCTGCCTGTTGTTTCATTCGATTTTGTGCCAAAATTAGGTCATCCTTTAAGAGTTGGAGAACTTATTGTTGATGCTCGATGTGATCTTCCACTGCTTTAACCTTAGAATTTTCTCTTAAAGATGATGTAATGGATGGTGGATGATATCCATAAAGTGCCATAAATGGGGTCATTTTTGCTGCAGTATGGAAGGAAGTGTTATACCACCATTCAACGAGAGGTAACCACTTGACCCATTGTGTTTGTTTATCAGATACAAAAAAACGAAGATATCCTTCCAAACATTTATTCAGTATCTTAGTTTGACCATTGGATTGAGGATGATAAGATGAGCTATGAGCTAATTGAGTACCCAAACGAGAAAATAACTCTGTCCAAAAATTTCCAGTAAAAATGGGATCTCTGTCGCTCACAATAACCTTTGGGTTTCCATGTAGCTTTTGAATTGTTTCCAGAAATGTAGTAGCAACTGTACTTTCTTTAAATGGATGAGATAATGCACAAAAGTTTGCATACTTGGTAAGTCTATCAACTACCACCATGATGACACTCTTTCCTTCAGACTTAGGTAAACCTATGATAAAATCCATTGAAATCTCCTCCCAACGTTGACTTGGAATGGATAAAGTTTGTAGAAGACTCGGGGTCTTAATTGTCTCAACTTTATTTTGCTGGTAAACCAAACATTCCGCCACAAACTTTTGAATATCAGATTTAAGGCCATCCCAAAAAAATTCTCTCTCCACCCTGTGGTAAGTTTTTAAAAATCCTGAGTGTCCTCCTAAAGGAGAAGTGTGCAATTCCAAAAGAATATTTTGTTTTAGTTGGGAACTATTACAAATATATAAGCGATCTTTGTACCATAAGGAATAATTTTTCCAAATAAATGTATCAGATGTACTAGGATCTTGGTGCAACTTTTGAATGAGTGTCCACACTTCTTCGTCCCTCTTCAATTCATCCCTTGCTTCGGTTATCCAATCTGGTTGGATAATAGAAATGGCACAAAGAAATGCTTCCAACTCTTCATTTTTTCTTGAGGGTGCATCTGCAACAACATTTAACTTCCCTTTTTTGTAGATTATTTCAAAGTCATAACCCAACATATTTGTGACCCTGCTGCTCTTCTGAAGATAGCCTTTGCTCCAAAAACTGTTTAAGACTATCATGATGAGTTTTTACCTTGAAGTATCTTCCCATTAGGTAAGGTTGCCATTTCTTTAGCGCATGTAGTATTTCTAACATTTCCTTCTCATAAATAGTTTTCTGTAAATACTTTCCTTTGATTGGATGACTTTCAAAAGCAATGGGTCTTCCTTCTTGCGTTAAAACAACACCAATTCCATTTCCTGAGGCATCACATTCCACAATAAAGTTTTTTGTGAAGTCTAGTGTAGCTAAGACCGGTGCTAGGCACATTGCCTCTTTAAGATGTTCAAAGGCCTTATTTGCTTCAGGAGTCCATGAAAATGCATCTTTCTTTAATAATGTTGTTAGAGGTGCTGCTATTCTCCCATAATTCTTAATAAACTTGCGATAATACCCTGTTAAACCGAGAAATCCTCGCAACTGCTTTATAGTTGTGGGGACTTTCCATTCCTTAATGGCTTTAATTTTTTTAGGGTCTACCTTAACACCCTCGTGAGATACAATATGACCCAGATATTCCACCTCTTGTACTCCAAAGAAACATTTGGATGATTTTTCATATAATTGTTTCTCCTGCAATAGTTTGAGCACCCTGTCAACATGTTGAACATGATCCTTCCAAGACCTATTGTAGATTAGTTGTTGAGCTAATTTATGTACCTAAACTAACACAATTATTTATTATCAATCCGGGTTGTTTATGCTTTGAGGCAAGTTCACTATATGTGAAGATCTAATATAATCAAACCTTGAAAGATAATTTATTCAAAAACAATACATCCTACAACTCTAATTCAACTTGATCAAAGTAGAGGAAAAATATTAAGATGGTTCTTGACTCAAGAAGTCCACTTTTGCCTCAACTATCACTTAATGAATCAGAGATTAAAATCAAGAACTTAAGATGGATAAATTGTTACTGAAATAAGCTCTTAAATTAAGAGACACATAAAGTATTTCATCATAATTTATTCATCTCATTACTCAAAATCACAATAAGAAACTACTTGCATGCAAACCAAAGAAACTAATTATAACTCATCATTTTAATAGAAGGGATGTTCAACTTGAACACCTGTTTTTCCAACTTGATAAAGTGATGAACAAATTATGAACTAATGAAACCAATCATTATGTATGAACCATGAAGCAATCTGAAATAAAGCTTTGAAAAACCAGTTCTACAATCATCAGATTACAAAGAAATAAAACTAGTTAACAAGAAAGTGTACTTAGCTTGGAATGGGGGCCCTTCCACCCTTGCCTTGCACACTTGATAAATGATCTCAGAAGCTTAACTTCAGTTGCACATCCACATCATTGAACAAAAAAATGATAACAACACAAGTCTTCAAATTAACTCCTCAATCCAAAGTTGTCACAATATAAAAGTATAATAAGTCAATAATAATAATACATAAGCCATCAAAGCTTTGGCTTTAAATAAGAAGTCTCATGAAACAAACTGATCTATTTTTACTAAAACAAACCCATCTACTTCTCATCCACCTATCTAAGTCGAATTCATTATTCTTATCCCAAGAAATATGGCCAATCCCATAGAATCTCAAAACTGCCCTATTTCTATGGGATTTCTGAATGACTAGTCATGATTGACTAGAACTAAATGGGCCTAATAAAACTTGTTCTGTTCGAACTAAGCATAGGTGGCTTAGTCCTAGTTGCCAAGCTGTCCATCCATGCATTCAATTCATGCCCAAGTGTCCTGCAACCACATCAACCATAGAGCTATTACGGGAATTTCTGAATCTGCCAATTTTGCACTAAAAACCAAACTTTCATAAAAACTTTTAGAAATTGAAAAATTAAAATTAAATACCTGAATAGATATCAAATATATATCAAAATGGAATAAATGAATGGAAAATGGATGGGAAATAGATGGATTAGTAAGTTTCTTTGAGCAAAATAAGACCAAAACTAAGGCCCAACATCTCTCCCTTGCTTATCATCAAGCATGTCCCCATGCTTGCCTATTCCTCTTTGACCTTCTTCTTTCTGAAGTAGATGTTGTACCTGTAGATGCTTCTTGTTGTGCTGCCCTTGCCAAACAATCCAAACCTGTGTCATGTATTTCCTTGAACAAAGCTGCTTTGACCTTCTGTTTTTCATACTTGGCCTGCCACATATTCTTTTCCTTCAACCACTTAAATGCTTGTTTAGAAATTAGATCATTTTTCCTTTTCAATCTCCCCAACTCTTCTTTCAATTTTTCATTTTCTTTGACCAATTTAGCATTATCTTTCTTGTTTGCTTTGTTTTCTTCTTTTAATTGTTTTTCCACAATTTTGCTAATTTCTAATTGGTTAGTTAAATCCCTGATTCTTCCATCATTGATTTATTTTTCAAAATCTTGGGTTGTTTTCATTAATGATGCTGCTGCTTCATCATCATATGAAGAATCCCTCTCAAATTCTTCTTGTGGAATGTTATTTTCTTCTTGTGGTCTTGGAAAATATGTTTCTTCTTCCTTGTCTAAATTAATGGGACTTTTATTTGTAAATCTTTTGGGAATAGACATCACAGATATTTCATTTTCCATGGCCATGTTATTTTGTTGTTTGGCTCTTGTTCTAGGATATAAGGGTGAATTCATCAATCCTCTACTTTCCTGCTCTGTTTTATCTTGTACCTCTTTAATCTGTTCAGTAAAATGATTTTTAATCATGAATTCTCTCCACACTATGCCCTGCAATCTCACTTGATACTCAACTAGGATTTTAATCAATCCTTGATGATACATCTGTCCTGCCTTAGGCCTGTTTTCATGTCTTGCTGTTTCAATCATTCTTAAGAGGCTCTTATATAGGAAATAAGGTAAATTAATCCTATCTTCTCCCTTAATGTGCTGTAGAAGTTTAACATGATATAAATGGGCAACACTATATCCTCGGTCACAAGTCAAGAACTTTTGGATGATCAAGACCAATTCTCCCCATGGTTCATTAAACCATTCCCTGGGTATCCCTTTTGTCCTATCTGTTAGCACTCAAATCTACCTCAGGCTGAAATGAAGTAAAACTCAAGGCTACATCAAACCACGCTCAGCCTCGTAGCTAGCCCTACGAGGACAGGAGAGGGCTCTCTCCGTCAATCTCAAGAAAATAAGCAATAGGATGCGAGATGACTTACAATAGGAACTGATTTTAGGCTAGTAAAGAGATAGGTATGTTTGATTTTTGGTTTTTTGGGTTTTCGCTGGAGTAATGGGAAAACAAATTTTGGGTCCGGGGATAAGGTCAGACCTTTGCAGAGTTCAATCACAAGTCAAGAACTTTTGGATGATCAAGACCAATTCTCCCCATGGCTCATTAAACCATTCCCTGGGTATACCTTTTGTCCTATCAAATGTCCCCTTCCGGTTTTTCTCAAGGAAGAAATTCCATGCTTTCTCCTTGAAGTGTAGCCCTTTGTAATACTTCTCCCCTAGCATTGGCAAATCTAAGGCTTTGGACAAGTATTCTTGGGTTACTGGAACAATGATTTCTCCTACTCGAGTCTGGTCTTGATTGAAATTCTTTATAAAATCTTTGGTTATCTCCTCAGAATGGCCATTAAATTTCTGTAAGAAGCCTATCATCCCTGCCTGATAAAGTTTTTCTATAGTCTCTTTTCCCCAGCTTTCTATTTGAAATTTTGGCTCTACCCTGTTTGTCATTGTTTCTGTAAACCAATCAATGTAGGCCTCTGCTGTCACTAACTTCATTTTAATAAAAATTTATGACTATCGTTTTTAAAAAAAAAAATGAAATTCAGTAAGCAAAGAAGCTTACCTTCCTCTTCTGACTCAACTCAACTCTGCCCTTTTTAACCTCTGATATATTCCCTTGCAATAGCACTATCTGAATTCCCTGTTTAATGCAAACAACACCTGTATACTCTGTTAATACAGTGGCTTCTGTTTTTTTAATTAAATACACACGCAGCAATAACCATGTTTACTCATCACACAAAAAAAACATGATTTACTGTGTATATATAAAATAAAAAAACTAAAGAGTGCTCTCGGCCTCATCAAAATTTCCAAAATGTTTTCGGCTTAAGCAAAGGCGTTTGCAAAAAATTTTGCTTGCAGACTCAGCATAAAAATCATAAATATGCAAAAAGGCTCTCGGCCTCAACCAAATATAAACACGGCTTCAGCAACCCGACTCCCTTTGGCAACCACAGTTCATTTTGACAATCCGGCATTCGATTCCCTGTTTTAGTCAAAAACAAAAACAAAAATGCAGTGGCAGTAAGTGTTTATGGCATTTTTCGTTTTCATGTTAACTGTTTGTTAAAATATTAATGCGCACAATTCACTCAGCAAAACACGGTTTAGTGCGCAATTAGTCAACAACCACTGCCATGCCACTTCAATCACAGCATTCCGTTAAAACTCTTAACGTGTTACTCATGCAATGAGTTTCCATCAAAATGATGCGCATCAAAATCTATCAACAATCCGTAAGTGCTGTCAATCTGGAGATAATCACGGATTTGTAGTTACCTGACTGTCAACGAGCGCGTGGAGTGTAACCGGGCGCTCCAAATCCCTATTACTTCGGTTAATTGAGCTGGTGGCAAAGTAAAGGATCTAAAAGTTAATGACAAGCAATATCCCATAATCGCTGAGTGTAAATGAACTTCACTGTTACCTGACTTAATCCTGAAAATCTGCTATCTCTGATCGTTGAACCCGGAGCGATTTCCTTTCTTAAATCCGCCTTCTTGCTTTTCCGGAGTGATTTTCACTATTTCGCTGCTTCAAACGCCTTCTCTTCTCTCCGGAATGATGTTTTGTTTCAGAACGCCTTCCTTCTGAGCTCTGGCAATGAGGAATGAGGTCTAAACGGTCATGAATTGACCGAGTTCATGGTTGTACCGTGCCTATTGGTGTTATGATGCGCAGTTGGTATGGTTGTCCTCTTTGACCAGTCGCCCGACTGTGTCATGAGGATGCCACCGCCGTGTGCTATGTTTGAATGATATACACGTATTGCCACCACCGGCGTGTGCTATGTTTGAATGATATGCCCGTATTGTCACCACCGGCGTGTGCTATGTTTGAATGATATGCCCGTATTGTCACCACCGTGTGCTATGCACGTATGATTTCCATTGTCGTGTGCTATTTTTTGAATGATATGCACGTATCATTGCCACCAACGCGTTTTATTTTGAATGATATACCCGTATCATTGCCACCGTCATGTGTTATTTTGAATGATATGCATGAACTATTACCTCCGCCGTGTGTCTATACGTGCAATGATACTCCTGCATTGTAAATGCAATTATCATTTCACCATACCCTGTCAATCATACAAGCCTGCCAGATCATAACAATCGTGCCCGTCCTTCATTTTGTATGCGCCATATACCTTCGCTTATCCTTATACCATATGCGCGTTGATTTTATATACCATATGTATTAACCTTATATCCTTTGCGCTTAATTTTATATAGATGGTTTTAACGCATTCCTTATTTACACTATGGTATATAGTTTAATATAGCGCATTATTTGTTTTGCCTTCTATGCACACCTTTATGATTTTAAAATGACCATCTTAGGTCATGTTTAAAATCATCACCATACTAATGCTTGATTTGTATATGCAGATGGAAAAAGTTGTCCTAGCTTGGTCTTTTTCTCTTAAAGAAAAATACTTAGGATTATAGGGAATATGTATAGGAAATGTGTGTGAATGAAATGGAATATGTATAGGGGTATTATGAATATAGGATATGTATAAGGAATAATGAATATCCTCAGGTACTAACTTTAACTTAACAAAAACTAAAAATTCCTAAGAAAAATTTGAATTTCAAGTACAAAATGACTATACATATACTTCCCTGGATGATGTTTGTACAGGTGGAATGAAATCAGATGTTGTAGATGAATCAAAAAGTAAATTTTATTGCTGCTCCTTGTTCTTCATGCTCTGGTTCTTGAATTGAAAAATCAGGTCCCTTTGTAATGATTCTTTGTTTCAGGTCCCTCTACACTGCTTACATAATATGCACATGTTGTTTTGACATTGGCAGGTCTCTCAGGTCCCTCTGTATTGATTTCTTCTTTCAGGTCCCTCTGTTGACAATACAAGTTCCTTCTGTACTTCAGCTTTCCAGCTAAAGATCTAATACAAGTCTCCCCCTTGTTTAAGATATGACTTGTCCTCAAGTCAGTTGTTGATGGAGAGTACCTGTATTGAAATTATGTGAGAACAGTAGAATAAGAAAAGGAATTCATAGAGTCCAAGTTGCCTTGATTTTCCCCTATGAATTCGTGTTTGCATAGTGCCAGTTGCCTGGTTTTCACTAGCAAACAAAATTTATTTATTTATTTATTTATATATATATTTTTTATATTTTTTATTTTTTTTTATGTTTTTTTTTTATATTATTTTTTATTCAACTACAGGACTGGAAGATGGCTGAGCATGGTGTGCCATGACTTCCAGTTCTGTATCTTCTGTCAGTTGTTTCATAAATGCTTCTTTACTGATAGGCCTATTATAAACTTTGAGCCTATGTCCATTCACTATAAAGGAGGTGGAATCCTGGTCAATTGTCTTGATTTTAACTGCTCCATTATCGAAGATTTCATCAATTTCATATGGGCCTAGCCAGTGTGTTGTGAACTTTGCTTTGAAATCTTTGAACTTGGAATCAAAAAGTAATGCCCAATCTCCCTTGCGAAATGTCTTTGTTTTGATATATCTGTCGTGCCATTTCATTCTTTGTTGTTGCACCAATGTAGTATGTTCTATAGCTTGTTGACGATGCTCATCCAACTGATTCAGTTCCATGATCCACTGCTGTTGTGCTTCTGTCAGGTCTAGTCCTAATTCAGCTGCTAGTCTGTATGTTTGTATTTGAAACTCTATAGGCAATAAGGCCTCTTTTCCATATACTAACTGGTATGGACTAAAACCAGTTGTATTCTTCCATGTGATTCTATAGGCCCATAGTGCATTTTGTAATTTTTCAGACCAATCTTTTCTGTTCAGCTGTACTGTTTTTGTCATGATATTTTCTAGGACTTTATTTGTTGATTCAACCTGCCCATTTGCTTGAGGATGATATGGTGTAGATGTCCTGTGTTTGATCTTGTACTTCTCTGTTAGATCTCGTACCAGTTTTGATGTAAATTGTGTTCCTTGATCTGTTACAATTTGTCTAGGTACTCCATATCTGACAAAGATTTCTTTAAAAATAAAGTTGACCACTGTGTCTTCTGTTGCTCTATTCACTGCTTTAGCCTCTGCCCACTTGGTTACATAATCTGTACAAACTAAGATGTACTTCTTTCCATTTGATGGTGGATTGATGGGTCCAACAAAGTCAAGTGCCCATTGCTCAAATGGTTCTATGAGGACCTGTGGCTTCAGCGGCATCTCATCTCTTGTGATTGGTCTCCCTGTTCTCTGGCAACTGTCACATTGCTTGACATATTTCTTAGAGTCTTTGAAGATGGATGGCGAGTAGTAGCCCAGTTGCAGCACCTTATATGCTGTTCGTTTATCTGCAAAATGGCCACCACATGGTTCATCGTGACATGCTCTTAGAATGTCTAATATTTCATCTTCTCGCACACATTTTCTAATTATCAAATCTGGACCAGTATAAAATAAATCACCATTTACCCAACTATACCTAGAACTCTCTCTAACAATTTTGTGTCTTTGCTTTTTAGTGAATTGGGTTGGTAACTTTCCAGAAGATAAATAGTTTGCCATGTCTGCAAACCATGGTGTTCTTACTGTGATAGCAAACAGATGTTCATCGGGAAAGTTATCTGCAACCGGATTTGGATCATTAGGTGAATGTATGCGGGACAGAAAGTCAGCCACTTGATTTTCCTTGCCTGGCCGGTCTTGTATTGTGATATTAAATTCTTGCAATAATAGTAACCATCTTGTTATTCTTCCATTGGTGATGGGTTTATTCATCAAGTATTTGATTGCTGAATGATCTGTATGAATGAAAACTTGATATCCTGTTATATAATGTCTGAATTTGTTTACTGCATGTATAACGGCTAACATTTCTTTCTCGGTGACTGTATAGTTCAATTCTGCAGGTGTTAGATTTTTGCTTATAAAGTATATTGCATAATTGAACAAGTTCTCTTTCTGTCCAAGGGAGGCACCTATTGCGGTATCAGATGCATCAGTTGATATATGAAATGGCAAAGACCAATTTGGTCCACGGAGAATGGGTGCAACTGATAATTTTTCTTTCAGATTTTGAAATGCATTTTGACAGTTATTTGTCCAGTGAAATTCAATATCTTTTGCTAATAATTTAAGCAGAGGTTGGGCTATTTTACTGAAGTTTTCAATGAATCGTCTATAATAGCCTGCATAGCCTAAGAAACTTCTTACCTCTTTCTGAGTTGTAGGAGGCATTAAGTTTACTAGGACTTGGATTTTTGCTGGATCCACTTTAATTCCTGAAGCAGAAATATGGTGTCCCAGAACTATTCCTTCTGTCAACATTATATAGCATTTCTCATTGCTTAATGACAAATTTGTTTCAATGCATCGTTTTAGAACTTTCTCAAGATTATTTAGGCAATCATTATATGTGTTTCCATAAACTGTAAAGTCATCCATATAAACCTCTACACATTCATGAATTAGATCAGCAAAAATTGCAAGCACTGCTCGTTGAAAAGTTGCAGGTGCATTACATAAAACAAATGGCAAAACATTATATGCATAGGTTCCCCATGGGCAAGTGAATGTTGTCTTGTCTTGGTCTTCTGTTGCTATTCTAATCTGGTTGTACCCGCTAAACCCATCTAAGAAAGAGAAGAATTTATTTCCAGCCAATGAGTCTAACACTTGATCAATAAATGGTAGAGGAAAATGATCCTTGAGTGTAGCTTTGTTTAGTTCTCGATAATCGACACATACCCTCCACTTTCCATTTTTCTTTGGAACAATAACCAGTGGAGAAACCCATTGACTATCTGAAATAGGATAGATGAATCCAACATTTAACAATTTTTTGCAGTTCTTCTTTCACTATTTCTTTCATCATGGGATTCATTCGTCTTTGAGGTTGTCTTACAGGTTTGATTTGATCATCTGTATAGATGTGGTGGACACATGTGTTAGGATGGATTCCTTGCATGTCAGTATAATCCCAGGCAAAAGCTTTTGAATATTTATGTAATAATGCAATTACCTCTTGCTCTTGTTCTGATTGCAACTCATTTCCAATGTTTAAATGTTTTCCAGGACTTACCTCAATTGTTTTTATTGTTGGATTGGAGATTGTGTTTACAGGAAAGATGTCTATAAAAGAATTTCGCAAAGTTTGAATAGTACAGGTTTCCTGAAAACATTGATTCAAAAGGTTATTTGCAGCTTCATATTGCACTTCTCTAAGCTGCTCTGAAATACTTGGTTCTGACATGAAAAGATCCATTAAGTCTTCATTCTCTTCTTCTTCTCTTAAATCAAAGAATTTATTTATACTTAAAACTGATTTAGTTTGTTGTTTTTCTTGAGCTTCAAGTACTGATTCTAAAGAAGTTGATTGTGCAGGTGAATAAAGAGCAATATGTTTCCTTTCATCTCCATGTGAAATAATCATGCTTCCTGATCTGCATCCTATGAAGGCATCATCGGTAGCTAACCATGGTCTGCCTAAGATTAGAGGATGTCCTCCCAAATTTGTTTTTGGTTGCAAGATAAGGAAGTCAACAGGATACTCCCATGAATCCAAAGAGACTATGATATCTTCCAATATTCCTTCAGGAACAACTTTAGATCTATCTGCTAATTCTAAGATTGTAGAGGTTGATCTAATGTTGTTCAAATGCAAAGTTTTCATTATCTCCATTGTCATTACATTTATAGCTGCTCCCAAGTCTATTAATGTGTTAGGTACTGAGAAATTATTTATTGATATAGTAACCATAGGGATACCAGGATCAATATATTTTTCTACTTTGGTTTCTGTAGACATGAGGCTTGCTAGTTTACCAATGACTTGGATTGTAGTAGGATCCTTCTTCTTTTTCTGTGATTTCTTACTGCACAATTCCTTTATTGTTTTAGCATATATTGGTATTTCTTTAATTGCCTTCAACAAAGGAATTTTTACATAAGCATTTTTAACTCATCTAAAATATCAAATTCGGGAAGGATTATTTCTTTTTGTTGTTCCACTAACCTTTCAGGATAAGGTGGTGTTTGTGTTGTAATGTTTGTTCCTTTCTGAATTTGTATCTTAGTTTGTGATGTTTCAGGTGATTCTCCTTGTTCGGTTGGTTCTTCTATAATTGGAGGAGAATCCTTTTTAAGCACTTTTCCAGACCTTATATGGACTTCATTAAGAGGAAGAATTGAATATGTGGGAAAACATGTTGCTTCCTCTACAGTGTATGCAGCTTTTTCCACCTTATTATTCGGATTTGCAATTGGTTGGGCTGGTAATTGAGTTGGTCTGGGTTGATTTGTGGGTAGCTGTAACTGTTGTGGTTGGGTCAACAACGGTGGAGGATTCTGCTGCGGATATGGGATGGATTGTGGATATGCAGAATGTTGTTTTTGAAATGGTATGGATTGAGGATATTGTGGATATGTAAATGGATGTTGATATTGTTGCTGGTATTGTTGTTGATACTGTTGAGGTGGCTGGTTTCCATAACCATATCCTCTCCAACCTTGTGCAGGTTGTTGTGGATATTGTTGTGGAGGCCAAGCTTGCCATGGCATTGGAGGGGTCCAAGGATTTTGAGGTGGAGAGAGGTAATTTTGTTGAGGGAATTGTTGCTGATTTTGTTGAGGCATCCTAGGTTGCCATGGTCTTCGTGGTGCTACATAATAAAAACCTTCCATTCCTGGCACTTCTTCCATTGAATTCATTTGTAATTCTTTCAATTTTAGACAATTTTCTGTGGAATTCTTTTCTGTACAAAGACCACAAACCTGAACACTCTGAACACTATCCAAAGGACATTCTCTTAATGGATGTTTGTTTCTACATTTGGGACAATAGATTGCTAGAGCTTTTTCTTGTTCTTCTTTCTTCTTGTTTGCTTTTAGCACATCTACTTGTGTCCCTAATGTACTCAAAAGATCTGTTTTGAAATTCTCCAATAAACTTCCTATTTCAGCTCTTGTTATCCCTCCTGCAGCTGACTTTGCTGCTTTTGAACTTACTTCTCTTCTTCCTGTTTTTGCTCTTCCTCTAGAATATTTTTGACATAAATCAACAATTTCATCGAATGGTAGGTTTGAAATGTCTCCTTTACCCATCACATTCAAAATGTCAAGGTATTCATCCCTTATACCCTTGAGAAAGATTGTTCGAATGGTTTCTTGATTTAGAGAGTGTTGTTTAGATTTCTGTAGATTATATAAAAATCTTTCCAAATATTCTTCTAAACTTTCATCTTCTTGTTGTGTCATTATGAAAATATCTTCCTTTGAATCTCTAGATCTGCAATAAGCTTGATATTTTTTAAGGAAGACTGATCTCATATCATCCCAAGAAGCTATTGTATGTTCTCCTAAACCCACAAACCATTTCAAGGCTGCTGCTTTTAATGTTGCAGGAAAAAGACGAAGTTTATGAATGTCATCAGTGTATCCATATGTTCTACATAGAATATCAAATTCAAACATAAATGCATCAGGATCTTCTGTGGACATTCCATAAAAATTTGGCAATACAGAAGGTGGAATATTTTTCATTTTCACTTCTTCTCCTAATATTGCACTTGTGTCTATTATTGGAAAGCCAAAGGTAGTCTCATCTTCTTGTCTTTTCTGATCGTTTTCTATTTTTCTATCATTTTCTTGTTTTGCATCCTCCTCTCTCTTTCTTCTCCATTCTGCTTGTTGTCTTTCATATTGAGCTCGTTGTTCAGGAGTGAGAATAACATATCCATGTCCCTCTTCTGCCATTGGTTGATTTGTTTCAATTTTAAGTGGAGTTTCAGGTTGGTCGAAGATAGGAGGATTTATGGATGGAAATAAAGATTGTTTTCCTTTGATAATTTCTTTTTGTTTTCCAGAAGTTGAAGATTGTTTTTGCTTTGCTTCCCAAGCTAACAATGTTTGCCTCTCAATCAAAGTTAATCTTTGTCCACTTCTTTGTTTTTCTGCCAATTCCTCAATGATTGGATTACCAGTAACTGGGGTGTTTGATGATCCTATCTCTATTTGTGGGGGGTTTTTAATAAATCTACCATGAGGATCTCTATGTCTAGGCATAAAGAATCATAACTAAAAAAAATGTAACTACTGTTTTTGTTGTTTTTTTTTTCTTTCTATTGACTATGCCGATATTTGCCTCCCCGGCAACGGCGCCAAAATGTTGAGCTAATTTATGTACCTAAACTAACACAATTATTTATTATCAATCTGGGTTGTTTATGCTTTGAGGCAAGTTCACTATATGTGAAGATCAGATATAATCAAACCTTGAAAGATAAGCTATTCAAAAGCTGAAAGTAATACATTCTATAACTCTAACTCAATTAGTTTAAAAAGAGGAATAATATTGAAATGGTTCTTGACTCAAGAAATCCACTTTCACCTCGATTACCAATTAATGAATCAGAGATTAAAACCAAGAACTTAAGATGGATAAATTATTAATGAAATAAGCTCTTAACTTAAGAGACATATAAAGTATTCCATTATAATTCATTCATCTTAATATCAAAAATCTCAACAAGAAACTACTTGCACACAAACAAAAGAAACCAATTTTAATTCATCATTTTAGTAGAAGGGATGCTCAACTTGATACATCTGTTTTTTCCAACTTGATAAAGTGATGAATAAGCTATAAACTAATGACATCAATCATTATGCATGAACCATGAAGCAATCTGAAATAAAGCTTTGAAAAACCAGTTCTACAATCATCAAATTACAAAGAAATAAAACTAGTGAACAAGAAAGTGTACTTAGCTTGGAATGGGGGCCCTTCCACCCTTGCCTTGCACACTTGATAAATGATCTCAGAAGCTTAACTTCAGTCACACATCCATAACATTGAACAGCAAAATGATAACAACACAAGTCTTCAAATTAACTCCTCAATCCAAAGTTGTCACAATATAAAAGTATAATAAGTCAATAATAATCCTAATACATAAGCCATCAAAGCTTTGGCTTTAAATAAGAAGTCTCATGAACAAACTGATCTATTTTTACTCAAACAAACCCATCTACTTCTCATCCACCTATCTAAGTCTAATTCATTATTCTTATCCCAAGAAATATGGCCAATCCCATAGAATCTCAAAACTGCCCTATTTCTATGGGATTTCTGAATGACTAGTCATGATTGACTAGAACTAAATGGGCCTAATAAAGCTTGTTCTGTTTGAACTAAGCATAGGTGGCTTAGTCCTAGTTTCCAAGCTGTCCATCCATGCATTCAATTCGTGCCCAAGTGTCCTGCAACCACATCAACCATAGAGCTATTACGAGAATTTCTGAATCTGCCAATTTTGCACTAAAAACCAAACTTTCATAAAAACTTTAGAATTTGAAAAATTAAAATTAAATACCTGAATAGATATCAAATATATGTCAAAATGGAATAAATGAATGGAAAATGGATGGGAAATAGATGGATTAATAAGTTTCTTTGAGC